>ONZH01026240.1:0-105139 GCA_900303285.1 Rhinella marina
TCTTGATTTCTAGGAAGAGTATATCGCAAATTCTGGCATTAGATAGGATATCCCCTCTTTTTTGTCAGGCAAGCTAATTTGAATACCTTTGGTTTTCTTGGAAAGATATTTAAATTAACTTTTCTTCCAAAACAGAAAAGAATGCTAATCTTTTCTCATGCCAGCCAATGCTTATTTTTTTCCTCTCCCTAATGATAACAAGCACCTCAAAGAGTACCCCACAAGACTAGTCAACCAAGTAAGATAAATCTCTTGAGGCATTCTGGTTTTCTTGTCCTTCTAGAAAAAGAACTAGCTTCTCAGCATTTTAGCTGTGATCAGGTTTGGGAAACTTCATCTGGTTGTGGTTGAAGGGGGAGATTGGGGTCTTCTTTGAGGGAGGCTCTGGATTGAAAACTGAGTTGTGATTGTGGATTTGTGCAAATGAACCTGTGAAAATTCCTAATAAAAGCAATGGATTGGAGGATATGGTGAGACTTTTTGTCTTGACTGAATATTGTAATGAAATTGTGGAGCTGGTGATAAATAAAACCTCCTTCTTTTAGGTAACAGATGTGTTAGCTGTGCAAGATTTCCTAAAGCAGGGAATTTTTGTTTTTTTATAGTTTTTCTTGTTCTTTTATATGCCGATGTGTCTACATGGATTTGCTGAAAATGAAGGAAGAGAAGAAGTACATGGGAATAGATTTATGTGGTACCACTTTTTTGAAGAAGAGGAATTTGATTGTGCATATGTAAAATCCTAAAGTGCCTGATGACCATGTGACTGCTTTTTTGAAAAGTTATTGTGAGGAAGTTAGATGAATTAGGAGACTTAAAAATAGACATGGATATCTTAATGGAAAAAGAAATACCTGGTGAAGTTTTTGCTGCAATATAGCGCTGGTGTTAAATGTGTTCCTGCAGTTTTTTCTATTGGTGGAGATAGGGGATTCCGTTTTTATAATGATCAGCCCACTGTTTGTAGAAAGTGGCAGGTGTATACTCAAGACGTTTAAGGAGAAGGGTAATTTTTGTAAAAATTGTGAGAGCTGGTCACAAAACTAATGAATGCCCTGAAGAAAAAGGTCTGATTTTTAAGGTAGTTGGGGTCATGTGGCAAAACAGTGTACTTTTTGGTCTGAAATACTTATGCTTAAATTACTGTGGCAGAAAGGAATTTTGGAGGGAAAACTAGAAAGGAAGATGGATTTGGGGCAAGGTGGAGAAAACCATTGCTGAGGCTGGGGAGTAGGGAAAACCACAAGGCAAAAGTAAAAAGACTGGGGAAAGTAGAGGTATATCAGTAATTGTTTCTAGTGGAATTAAAGGGCCCAGCCAGGAAGAGTGTGAAGTGGAGGGAAACTTTGGAATCCATAATGAGCAGAGTGTGGTTGCTGGTGTGCAGCAGAGTAGACCACAAGTAACTAAAGGAGTGGGTATTGAACATCTTTTTTCTCTAGATATGTTGAGTGGTAATATGGGACATGTATGTCCAAATCTTGTTGTAGGTGAAGGAGAGGTGATGGAATTTCAGAAGGATAATAGTGATGATGGAATTATACCAGGGCAGTGTGTACATGAAAGCCAAGAGGAGGAGGATACATATTATTTTTAAAAAAAGGTCAGTAAGTGGGGGTGTTTTCTCAGGTAACTAACATTTTGACAGGTATTCTGGTCCAGAATTGCCTGATGTAAGTGAGGTGTTATGCAGGAAAGTGAATAGCAAGTAATTTAAACAGTAATCATGATGGGTGTGATGAGAAATATTTTTTTCTTCTCTTTGCCACGAGTTTAACAGTGGCTTCTCTGAATATGCATAGGTATTGGTTCTGCTATAAGAAGGTTGGTGATTTTTGATGATTTAGGAGATAAGGAAAAAAAAGTATCTGCATTCAAGGAGTAAATCTGCACACCATGAGAGTCAGTGGAGTTTTGAAAGTTCCTACTGGTCCACTTGTACAGAAAATAGAAAATAAGGGGAAGGGATTTTGATTAAAAATAGAAATATTGTAGTTCTGGACTGTAGCATTATTTTGCCTGATCGTCTTTTAAATCTGGAATATAATGGTCAGAGTTTTGACTGTGTATGCCCCAGCAGAGAAATCGGAGCATGTCTTTTTTAAGACTTTTATGTTTCTTAAGATCTTAAATGAGCTTGTACAAGATTTACATTGAAAAAAAGGGGATTTCAGTCAGCACATCCTAATGCGCAGGTGCACGTTGCTATGGCTGATTGGACAAGGAAAGGAAAATACATGCAACGGCACACTGCTAACCAGATAAAGCACAAATGCCATAGAGATATGAAGTATTCTGGAGCTAATGCTATGCTTGTTGATAAATTAGAGATTCTTGGCAAATATATTTTGTACAAAATTATCTGGGCCCGTCCACCAAATTGTCCAGGTGATCAAATGGAGTAGCCACACCTCCAGTACAAACTTACAAAGAAAAACTGAAATCCCCTTTTTTTCTTTGTAAGCTTGTACTGGAGGTGTGGCTACTCCATTTGGTCATGCACTCCTGGCTAGCCCCGTCTGCCCCATAGGCTGATTTTAATTACGTTCACTCCACCTATGGAGCCTATGTCAGCTGTGGTCTCACAGGTCCAGGCCTTGGCCAAGTTGGTTCATGATCTGGCTACTCGCCTTCAGGTCCAGGAAACCATGCATGCTTCAGCCCCGGTGCCACCTTCGGCTGTTCAGTCACCTGCACCTGAACCTAAGGTCCCTCTTCCCGACCTTTTTTCTGGCGACCGTAAGAATTTTTTTTCGTTTGGGGAAGGATGTAAACTTTATTTTTCATTACGACTTCGGTCCTCTGAGACAGAGGTGACCCGCAAAATTGGGCGCTTTCTTTACCTTCTGACTCACCTGACTCACCTCTGCGCTCTTCTCTAGACGGCTTTTTCTCTTCCCTGAGTCAGATTTATGATGAACCAGACCGACCTGCATTAGCTGTTTCCTACTTCTTATCTCTCCGTCAGGGTGGACAAATGGCGGAGTAATATTGTGCTACTTTCAGACAGTGCGTGATGGACTCGGGGTGGAACGATTAGGCCTTGAAAGACCTGTTCATGACCGGCCTCTCTGACCATGTTAAAGACTTGTTATTAACTCATGCAGAACCTAAAACTCTTGACGAAGCTATGACCCTCGCCACCCGGATCGACGCCTAAGGTCCAGACGATCGCCTCGGGTGTCTCCTGCTCCTTGGCCAACCCTCAATCTGGTCTCTACCTGGGCCTGAACCGATGGAGCTTGGCAGCATCACCCCTGAGCAGAGGAGGGAACATCACCTGAAGAATCGACTATGTTTTTACTGTGGGAGTCCCAAACATCAGCTTAAAGGGGTTCTGTAGTTTTTTCAAACTGATGATCTATCTTCTGGATAGATCATCAGCCTCTGATCGGTGGGGGTCAGACACACAGGGCCCCCAGCAATCAGCTGTTTGAGAAGGCAGCGGCGCTCCAGGAGCGCCGCGGCCTCCTCTGTGTTTTCCGCAGGCCCAGTGACGTCACGACTACTATCACTGACCTGGGCGGGGCTAAGCTCTGTTCACATGGTTTAATGCCTGTCCCAAGAAGCCACAGCAGGAAAACTTCCGGTTCTAGGCAGTCGTCGGGAGGACTGCCTAGGAGCTCAGGTACTCCCTAAAATTTCTAAATGTTCCTGCCCTGCACTATTGAGGTCAGTCAGCCTCATGTACAGGTCAGGCTTTTCTGGATTCTGGTGCAGCTGCTAATTTCATTGACGTTGATTTTGTGTCCCAGATTTTGCCTTCCATGATTCCGTTGTCCCCTCCTGTCCAAGTGTCTAGTGTGGATTTTACACCATTGCGTGCTGGTCTGGTCAAATTCCGCACCCCTCAGGTTAAGTTGGTGGTGGGAGCACTTCATGAGGAATATTGTTCCTTCCTGGTAATGAAAAATTTGTCTGTGAATGTCGTCCTGGGTCTACCATGGCTCCGGGAACACAATCCAGTAGTTGACTGGGTAACTTTGGATCTAGTTCACTGGGGTCCTCAGTGTAAGGCTTATCTGTCACATGTTTCTCTCTGTACCACGGTTGCAAGTAATCTGGATCTCCCGGATTTTATCTCTGATTTTTCGGATGTTTTTTTTAAACCCTTGTCTCAAGTCCTTCCTCCTCATAGGGATTTTGATTGTAAAATTGATCTCTTGCCTAATGTCAAACTGCCTAAAGGTCGTATATATAATCTGTCTGTACCAGAGAGGGAGTCACTTAAGAAGTATATAGATGAAAGTTTAGCTATTGGGCATATTCAACCTTTGGAGTCACCAACTGGGGCTGGCTTCTTTTTTGTTGAGAAAAAAGAGGGTGGGTTAAGGCCATGCATTGATTACTGCAAACTAAATAAAATTACTGTCAAGAACTCTGGGCCACTCCCCCTCATTCCGGATCTTCTGAATCAGGTTTCTGGGGCACAATGGTTCTCCAAATTAGATTTAAGGGGAGCTTTTAACCTGATTCAGATCCGGGAGGGGGACGAATGGAAGTCCGCGTTTAATACTCCTCTGGAGCACTTTGAATATCTTGTTATGCCTTTCGGTTTGTGCAATGCCCCCTTTGTCTTCCAAGGGTTCATGAATACCATTTTTCATGATTATACCGGTGTCTTTATGGTGGTCTACTTGGATGACATCCTGGTTTTCTCTCCAGATCTGGGCTCTCATCGTGAGCATCTTCGTCTTCTTTTATCTCGGTTACAAAAAAATTGTTTATTCGCTAAGCTGGAAAAGTGTATTTTTTGTGTACAAAAATTTTCATTTTTGGGTTACGTGGTCACTCCTTCAGATGTTAAGATGGATCCGTGTAAGGTTCAGGCGATTACGGATTGGGTCCGACCCTATAACTTAAAATCCCTTCAGCGGTTTCTGGGTTTCGCTTATTATTACAGGAACTTTATCAAGAATTTTTCAGTAATAGCCAAACCACTCACGGATCTTACCCACAAGGGGGCTGATCCAGGTAACTGGTCCTCCGCTGCGTATTCTGCATTTGAGTAACTAAAGGTGGCTTTCTCTTCTGCTCCGGTGTTAATTCAGCCTGATCTCTCATGACCCTTTGTTGTAGAAGTGGATGCTTCTGAGGTTGGTGTGGGGGCAGTGTTATCTCAGGGGTCCTCTACTCTCACCAACTTGATGCCTTGTGCATTTTTTTCTAGGAAGTTCTCTTCTTGTGAAAGAAATTACAATATTGGTAACCGCGAGCTCCTCGCCATCAAATGGGCGTTTGAAGTGTGGCGCTATTTTTTGGAGGGAGCTCTTCACCCGGTGACAGTGATCACAGACCACAAAAATCTTGTGTATCTTTATAGTGCTAAATGTCTGAATGCTCGCCAGCCCAGGTGGGCCTTGTTTTTCTCTTTTCTGTCTTTAATTTTGTGGTTATCTACCGACCGGGTACAAAGAATGTAATGGCAGATGCCTTATCCCCCGAGTTTCAGTATCCCTGAGGTTTCTGAGTCTGAGGCTGGTAATATTTTACCACCAGGTATAGTACTGGCAGCTGTCTCCTCTCACCTCTCCTCTCAAATTCTTGCTGAACAAAATTCTGCTCCCAAAGACCTTCCGGAAGGCAAATTGTTTGTTCCCCTTTCTTGTCGTTTGAGAGTGTTAGAGGAGACACATTGTTCAGTGCTGGCAGGTCACCCAGGTGTTCGAGGAACTTTAGATTTACTGAAAAGAAATCATTGGTGGCCACATATGGCTAGTGACGTTCATGCTTTTGTCCAAGCTTGTCAAGTCTGTGTACGTCCTGAGGGTCCTCTTCTCCCACTCCCAGTGCCAGACAGACCCTGGTCCAACATTTCTATGGACTTTATTACCGATCTACCGCCATCCCAGGGGTGCACTGTCATCTGGGTGGTTGTGGATCGGTTCTCTAAAATGGGTCATTTCGTTCCATTAAAAAAACTACCTTCGGCAGAGGAATTGGCTGATCTATTTATCCAACATGTGGTTCGTCTTCATGGTATTCCAGATGATGTAGTGTCTGACAGAGGTGTGAAATTTGAATCAAAATTTTGGCGTGCTTTTTGTTCAAAATTGGAGGTTAAATTATCTTTCTCTTCTGCCTTTCACCCTGAAACCAATGGGCAGACGGAGAGGATGAATCAAGAGCTTATCCAATACCTTCGTCTCTTTATCTCCGACTGTCAACATCTGTGGGCTTCATATCTCCCATTAGCAGAATTTGCAATCAATAATCATACTAGCTCTTCCACACTCACATCACCTTTTTATTGTAATTGTGGTTTCCACCCCCGGTTTTCCTTCTCTTCTTCTTCTGTTTCTGATACCCCCCCGAGCAGAATCCATAACCAACCTACTGTGCACAGTGTGGTCACACGAGTTCAGCAGAACTTGCAAAAATCACAAAACCTAATGGTCCACTACTCCAAGAATAAACGTACAGTCTCAGAAACTTTTGTAGTGGGAGATAAAGTCTTGTTGTCTACCAAAAACCTCAAATTGAAGGTGCCTTCTCTGAAATTTGCTCCTAGGTTTGTCGGTCCTTTTGCTATTACTCATGTTTTTAATCCAGTGTCTTTCAAGGTAGCGCTGCCGCCAGAATGGCGTGTTCACAATACGTTTCATAAGAATTTGTTAAAGCGTTATGTTGACCCTGTTGTACCCCTCCCTGACCCTCCCTCTCCATCTGTTGTGGATAAAGACCTTGAGTTTGAAGTGGAGAGTATTCTTGATTCTAGATTGGTAAGGAATTCTCTACAATATCTGATCCATTGGAAGGGATTCGGTCCTGAGAATAGATCCTGGGTCTCTGCTAGTGATGTGCATGCACCCCGGTTAGTTAAATTGTTTCACCAGAGCTATCCTTTGAAACCATCTCCGCGATCTAGGGGTCCAAAGACCCCCCGTGGAGGGGGGGTACTATCAGGACTGGCGGTCATGGTGCCTGTGCCCCCGGGCCTCCGCCCCTCTCCTGTCAGGCTCCTCCTCCCACCGGCGGTCTCTTGGTATTGGTGCGTGTTCCAGGCAGGGAGCGTGCACCACGTTTGAGAGTGCTAAGGACGCGGCGGGTGCACAAGCTCTCTCGCGTTCTCGGTCACTAGGTTCACGCCGGAGAACGCGAGCAGTTTAATCTATTTGCGATGCTATGTAGACCTGGTCACCTACTAAGGTTTAATTCTGTGCTCAGGAGTCGCTCCTCCCTTTCACCTGTGGCGGTGGGACTCCTGGCTGCATTTAAACCTTGCAATCATCATCATACTTGCCAGTGTTTGAGTTTCTCTGCAGTTCTGACCTTGCTTCATGTTTTTAACCATCGCCTCTGCCTGATCCCTTTGTACTTCGCTACTGGTTGGTTTTGACTTCGGCTCGTTTTTGACTACTCTTTGTTTTGTGATTTTGTCCTTCCTGGTTTTGACTCGGCCTGATTAACTATTCTTCCGTGTTTGTCTGTCTCTTGTCTCCCATCCCCTGCACCATAGTCAGTGTATATCGCAGTCATTGTGGTTGTCACCCCACGGTTTAGCGTGGGTGGGGGCCTGGGGCAATAGGCAGGGACAGAGGTTGGGGTAATCTCAGGGCTCACGTTCCTCTGTTGTCTGTTTATCCCAGCCTGACAGTTGACTCATCTTACTGATGAAAGATTTACATACATATCGGATACTGGTCACAGTAAATCCCAGATAGATTATATCCTTGAGTCTGAAAGGGCTAAGGTGACCAGGTGCAACCATATGATGATTTTTTTCAGATCACAAGATTTTTGTTGCTAAAATATGTGTCATGGAGTCTATAAGCTTCCAAAAACCTCTGCCAAAGCTTAATATAAAGTTCTTGAAGGAGAAAGAAGCGATGAAAAGTTTTAAAAAACCTGTTTCTAGTGATGAGCGAATCAAAGCGGCAATATTCGTGAATATTGCCTCGGTATCACGAATATTGCCCGCTTCGGCTTGGCTCGTGATACCGAGGCAGAGCGGACTCGTGAATATCCGTGAGTCACTGCCCGTTTGAAATGCCTGCTTTTTTCAGCCAATCAGCATGAAAGGGTAGGCTGTGGGAACGCCTGCTGTGATGTACCAGCCCCTATACCTCCCCAGCAGTGATTGGCTGGCAGTAACATGTGACCTTACTTTACATAAGGTAGGGACCTGCAGCACCAGCCTCATTGTGCTTTTGGAAGGAGAAGAGAGAGACAGTGTTAGCTAGTGTAGTGTGTGCAGCAAGGAGTTAGGAGTTAGGTTAGGAAGCCCCAACAGTCTTTTTAAAGACTATTTATTCTCTGAAGAACAGTATACAGTATATGCTGTAAGCCTGTATTCTGTGCAGGATAGGAAGCCCCAACAGTCTTCTTAAAGACTAATTAATTCTGTGAAGAACAGTATACAGTATATGCTGTTAGCCTGTATTCTGTGCAGAGCTGTGCCTGGTACACCTTGTCCATCCACATAGCTCAAACTATACATCTCTAAACAGATATATTCCTGTGCATGACTGTGCTGAGAGAGGGGAATATTACATCAGCCATCTGTATACCTCACAGTCTATAGATTCCGTATTGATCTGTAGATTCCAGTGTGATATACAAATACTGCGTGCTATTTCTTGATAGATCTGAAGATAATTTTACCTAGATATCAATATATCTATATTGGCCAGTGCATTTTAGTGCTCTCTGTAATGCACGGTGCTGCGACAAGGGAATATATTTCATCAGCCTTCTATATTCCTCACAGTCTATAGATTCCGTATTGATCTGTAGATTCCAGTGTGATATACAAATACTGCGTGCTATTTCTTGATAGATCTGAAGATAATTTTACCTAGATATCAATATATCTATATTGGCCAGTGCATTTTAGTGCTCTTTTTAGTACACGGTGCTGCGACAAGGGAATATATTACACGCAGCGTCAGGTCATAGTGTGCGTGGGCCAGGAAAGAGAGCAGAGTGCGGACCGCAGGGCAGCCGCAGCGCAGAACAGGTAAGAAAGGTTTTTTATTTTTATCTTATGTGGCTGGGTGGGCTGATCTGAGGTCTGATGGGGGCACAATACGCTGATCTGAGGTCTGATGGGGGCACAATATGCAGATCTGGGGTTTGATGGGGCACAATACGCTGATCTGAGGTCTGATGGGGGCACATTAAGCTGATCTGAGGTCTGATGGGGGCACATTAAGCTGATCTGAGGTCTGATGGGGGCACATTAAGCTGATCTGAGGTCTGATGGGGGCAGGATGTAATAACTGGGGACACGTTTCCTTTAACATAGGAGTCCCCTTGTTTTTTACTCCTATTACTCCTATATTGTACTGCATTATGTGGTAGAGTATTTAGACTAGGGTATGTAGAAAGTCTATTGTACTGTACTTAGCAGCATAGACGATCTTGCAGTTTATACAGTCATCTTTCTAATACAATATTATAACCACAACTAGTAGTATGTGCCTGTGAAGTTGGAAACATGCGTTTGGGAAGCCAATAAGTGGGGGGCCCACTCAAGTATGTTTCGCCCCCCCTGTGCTGAACCTCTAGCTACGCCTCTGCTCACAGTCTATAGATTCCGTATTGATCTGTAGATTCCAGTGTGATATACAAATACTGCGTGCTATTTATTGATAGATCTGAAGATAATTTTACCTAGATATCAATATATCTATATTGGCCAGTGCATTTTAGTGCTCTCTGTAGTACACGGTGCTGCGACAAGGGAATATATTACATCAGCCTTCTATATACAGTACCTCACAGTCTATAGATTCCGTATTGATCTGTAGATTCCAGTGTGATATACAAATACTGCGTGCTATTTCTTGATAGATCTGAAGATAATTTTACCTAGATATCAATATATCTATATTGGCCAGTGCATTTTAGTGATCTCTGTAGTACACGGTGCTGCGACTAGGGAATATATTACATCAGCCTTCTATATACCTCACAGTCTATAGATTCTGTATTGATCTGTAGATTCCAGTGTAATATACAAATACTGCGTGCTATTTCTTGATAGATCTGAAGATAATTTTACCTAGATATCAATATATCTATATTGGCCAGTGCATTTTAGTGCTCTCTGTAATGCACGGTGCTGCGACAAGGGAATATATTTCATCAGCCTTCTATATACCTCACAGTCTATAGATTCCGTATTGAATCTTTACAATTATAATAATATAATACTGCTACTGTGCACATGGAGAACCCCAGGGTCAGGGGGAGAGGGGGAAGAGCTGGGAGAGGTGGGAATCGTGGTGGTGCTGTGGTCAGCGGTGATGACCGTGGTGTGCGTGGTGACACAGTGCCGGCTGCTGTGGGTACAGTGGAAACACGTAAGGTCAGGGTGCCTGGTCAACTCCAGAAGTTGGTAGGGCAGCGTCCTACAACTCTGACAGACCCCAAACAACAACAGGAGGTGGTTCAGTGGATTGCAGAGAGCACGTCCAGCCACGTTTCGTCTGCCCCCTCATCCAGCCAGTCGACTTCTCTGAGCCAGGGTGTCTGTCCTCCAACTCGCCCTCCTTCTCCCCAGCCAGAACCCTCTAGGAGTATGTCCCACGGACAAAATTTATCCATGGAACTCTTCAGCCACCACTTCCCTGATGTGCCAGTGGACGAGCTGCTATGCCCTGATTCTCAGGACCTTTTTCTGTCTCCGGGTTATGAGAGTGGGGAGTTAGCAGTGGTGTCTGAGGAGCTGGTGGAAGATGACGACGAGACACTGTTGTCGGAGATAGTTGTCAGGGACGTCACTGTGGAGTCTGAGGAAGACCTGGGGGATGATGAGGGGACAGATCCTACTTGGGTGGATGAGGCAACTGGAGGCAGTGGTTCAGACTGTGAGACGACATCAGCACCACAAGCTGTTGAGAGAGCCAGAGGGCTGCGACGAGGGAGAAGCCAGGGCCGAGTCACTACTTCCCCAAGTGCTCCTAGAGGTCACGCTCCAGCCCGTACTATGCGCCACTCCTTAGTTTGGGACTACTTTAAGGATGATGAGGCCGATCCTCGTTTGGCGGTGTGCAAGCTGTGCCACACGTCAATGAGCAGGGGTTCAAAACGCAACAACCTGACCACTAGTAGCCTGCGCAAACATTTGGAGAGAAAACACCCCACCAAATGGTTTGCACTTCTGTCAGCTGGTGACGTTGACACAGTTAGTCCAGCAACTGTGTCTCGTCCAAGCCAGGACGTTGCAGCCTCCAGCCCCGAAAGGACCCCTCCAGCTCCATCTCCCTCCCTCTCCTCCACTCATGTGTCCCAGTTCAACTGTCTCTACCGCAGACATTCGAACGCAAGCGCAAGTACGCAGCCACCCACCCCCATGTGCAAGCTCTAAATGTGCACATCGCCAAGCTGATTAGTTTGGAAATGTTGCCGTACAGGCTTGTGGAGACAGAATCCTTCCGCAACCTTATGGAGGCGGCAGCCCCCTGTTACTCTGTCCCCAGCCGACACTATTTTGCCCGATGTGCCGTCCCCGCCCTGCATGGCATGTGTCTGAGAACATCGCCCACGCTCATAAAAACGCGGTTTGTGGTAAAGTCCACATGACCACAGATACGTGGACAAGTACCGGTGGCCAGGGACATTACATCTCCCTCACGGCACATTGGGTCAATCTGGTGGAGGCTGGGGCAGAGACCGATCGTGGGGCTGCACATGTGCTACCCACACCACGAATTGCGGGACATAGTTCCGTCTGTGTGTCTCCGGCACATTATGCCTCCACCTCCTCCTCCACCTCCTCCTCCTCCAAAGTGGCAGTGATGCCCCAATCGTCAAGTCTCATTTCCTCGATGGCCAGCAGTTTCAGCACTGTGGTAGGGAAGCGGCAGCAGGCAGTCCTGAAACTGCTGAGCCTGGGGGATAAGAGGCACACGGCTGAAGAGCTCTTACAGGGCATCAGGGGGCAGACCAATGTGTGGCTGGCGCCGCTGAACCTTCAGCCAGGAATGGTGGTCTGCGATAATGGGCGTAACCTGGTGGCGGCTCTGCATCTTGGTGGGCTGATTCACGTGCCATGCATGGCCCACGTGCTCAACTTGGTGGTCCAGCGGTTCCTCAAGACCTACCCCCAGTTGAGTGAGTTGCTCACCAAGGTGCGGCGCATATGCGCCCATTTTCGCAAGTCCACCATCGATGCCGCGACCCTTAGGACTGTGCAAGGGCGGCTACAACTCCCTGTTCACCGGCTGCTGTGTGACGTTCCCACGCGTTGGAATTCGACGTTACACATGCTAGCCAGGGTGTACCAACAATGCAGGGCAGTTGTAGACTGCCAGTTGATCCCCCGAGGTGGTAGTCAGGCCAGTCAGCTTCCTCATGTCTATGCAGAGGAGTGGACGTGGATGGCTGGCATCTGCCAGGTCTTAGGTCCCTTTGAGGAGGCAACAGAGATGGTCAGTGGTGATGCACACATCATCACATCAGTGTCACCATCCCTCTGTTGTGCCTCATCCACAACTCCTTGAGGAACATAAGATCTGAGGATTCAGCAGTGTCACAGGAGGTGGGGGAAGACAGTGACATTGAGAGCACCCTGTTGTCAGTTTCGCAGCGCGAAACTGAGGAGGAGGAGGAGGCTGAGGAGGAGGAAGAAACTCTTGGGCACCATGCATCAGGGGGTGATTCCATGCTACCTGTTGAGCGGGTATGGGCTGAGGAGGATGAATTGGGATCGGAGGAAGGGGGGGAGGAGGAGATGGAGAGTCCGCTAAGTGAGGAGGCTGAAGGCTTGCGTGTTGGCACAGTAGGGCACATGGCAGACTTTATGCTTGGCTGTCTTTGTCGTGATCCCCGGGTCAAGAGGATACTGTCCACCAATGACTATTGGGTGTACACCCTCCTTGACCCACGCCACAAGGACAACTTTGCCCAACTTATACCCGTGGAGGAAAGGAGCACCCGAGTCACTTTCTACCACAAGGCCCTGGTTCAGAAACTGCTACAGTCCTTTCCTGACCAGTCGAGCAACAGGGGGCGGACTGCAGTGGCTGAAGTTGGAGAGGAGAGGAGGGGGAAAGTCAGTGTAGGCGCCAAGGGCAGGGGTACACTATTCCTTGCTTTTGCCAAGTTTCTTAAACCCCAGCAAGACAGTACGACACAGTCACAGGGCAGGCAGAGCAGGGTGGAACAGTACCGCAAGATGGTGAGGGAGTATGTCGCGGACCAGACCAACGTCCTGACCGATAACTCCACGCCATATAATTACTGGCTGGCCAAGCTGGACAGGTGGCCAGAACTTGATCAGTACGCTCTTGAGGTGCTTGCCTGCCCTGCTGCAAGTGTACTGTCTGAAAGGGTTTTTAGTGCCACCGGGGGTATCATTACGGACAAACGGACGCGCCTGTCCACCAACAACGCCGACATCCTCACGTTCAACAAGATGAACAGGTCATGGATATCCCCCCAGTTCTCATCCCCACCTCAGGCTACCTCCTAAATTGCTTGCTTTCCTCCTACTCCTCTTCATCTGAGTTGCATATGCAACAATTTTTCAGGAAAGTTATCCGGCTTTCTACTAACAATTTTTCAGGAAAGTCATCCGTCTTTCTACTGACAATTTTTCAGGAAAGTCATCCGGCTTTCTAAAAACAATTTTTCAGGAGTCATGCAGCTTTGTAACCAAATTTTTTATGAAAGGCCATGGGGTTCTATACACACAGTGCTGACGGAAGCCCATCAGCCTTTCTAAACACAATGCCCACTGCCTCTCCCAAGCGGTTGTGGTGCTGATGTTGCCTCACACTTAAAATTGATCTGTTCCGCTCTCTTCCTCGGGCTGTCTGCGGAGAAGGCGGACGCTCCGAACCGGTATCATGGCGGCTCTCCAGCCCCTCATTAAGCCCAGGATCGTCACGAAGCGGACGAAGAAGTTCATCCGCCACCAATCAGACCGTTATGTAAAGATTAAGCGTAACTGGCGTAAACCCAGAGGTATTGACAACAGAGCCCGCAGGAGGTTCAAGGGGCAGATCCTGATGCCCAACATTGGGTACGGTAGCAACAAGAAGACCAAACACATGCTGCCCACAGGGTTCCGCAAATTCCTGGTCCACAATGTCAAGGAACTCGAGGTTCTGTTGATGAGCAACAAGTCCTTCTGTGCAGAAATCGCCCACAACGTCTCCTCAAAGAACCGAAAGACCATTGTGGAGAGAGCGGCACAGCTCGCCATCAAAGTGACGAACCCCAACGCCAGACTGCGCAGCGAAGAGAACGAATAAATATCTCTGTGGTTATTTGTGCTAAATAAAAGTTAAATAAACACAAAAAAAAAAAAATTGATCTGTTCCTGTGCCTGATCCACCCAAGTTGAATCTGTCCCATTATGAGAAAGTCCCCCCAAGGAGTCCCCACTGTGACTTGCTTCACTTTCAACTACCTCACCCCCCGACACCTGTGTCTCGCCATTGTCCACCACCTCCTCAGACAACACTGGTAAATCCCCACTGTCAGCACACTGAGACTGCAAAAGGTCTTGTGAATTGGGGCAGAGAATGTTCTGGGGTAGCACATCAGAGAAGGAGTGACTATGGGGTTCCAGGGAGTACGTGACCACATGCAATCTCCATCCAAAAAGTCATACTGAGGCTCACCACCATGCTTTACACTGCAATCTTATTGAAAGACAGACAATCAGGGGTTCACCGCCAGGTTGTCAGGCAGCATTTTTAAGTGGGTCACCATTACCGTGTCCCTGAAAATTGCCTTGGGGTCATCACCAGACTATTGGCCAGATTTAGAAAAAATGGTGCAATTAGGGAGCCTCAGAGGCATCCCTACATGCTGCCCCTGGTGTTTCCTATCCATTTCCAAGGTGTTTCCATCTTTTTCTGAGGTTTTCACATGTTGGGGCAAACTTGACTGTGCAGAACCTTTGGCCCCTGCAAAAATATTCGGGTCTCCCATAGACTTTAATGGGATTTGTGATTCGGCTCGAACCCACGAATCCCGCGGAAAATTCGGGCCGAATTCCGAATCCCCGAATATTTTAGGATTCGATCAACTCTACTTGTTTCATTCTTGTGTTTTAAACCAGCAGAATTGTAGCTCAATATTGGAGTTGTGGGATTGGACTAAAGGAAGGATTGGGTCATTTTTTAAATCTGTTGTGATGGCTAAGGAAAGGAGGAAGATATATGCCATATTATATATGTTTTAAGTCCTGGACTTCCACTATACATGTATGGTGTTTGTCCTTAACGGGTTAAACTATAACAGGCAAGAAGTGATGTTTGCAACAAAACACAGCAACTTAAGAGTCCTTCATTATGAATTGAAGTGACAAAAGAGAAAGAATGCCGACTTCAAAGACTCAAAAATTACAATAAAACAAGTTTTTACACTTACAGTAAAAATGCTAATAAAAACACATAACCTCTCCTGTTTACAGCTACATGCTGTACTTATGCTGTTATTTCATCAGTTAATGGCCACTTACTATCAGTTCTATTTTCTGAGCTCAGAAGTTGTATTTGGAGACTCTACCAGAAAATTCCCGCTTTCATTGCTTAGTCCTGTGTGAATAAGAGGTTTCAGCATGACTCACCAAACAAGCGGAAGCAGGGAGACACTACTATCTCTGCCTACATCATTTGCAATTTACCGTAAGAGGTGGGGGAGAACTAACTGTTCCTTCAACATTTTCCATGACTCAGGAAGGCAGTACTATCTGTTCCTACATGATTTACAATGAAATACTTGGAGGCAGTATTACTGTATCTATACCAAAATAATTTACAATGAAAGACAAGGTTGAAGTACTATCTTTTCCTACATCTTTTATAATGAGAGGCGGTACTATTTGATCCTGCTTCATTTACAATAAGAAACAGGCATTACCATCCATGCTCACATGATCTTCAATAAGAGAAAGACAGGCATGACTATTGTTTATATTACTTACAATAAGAATTGGGGAGGCAGTACTATCTGTAAAATAAGAGAAGAGAGTATTGTAATCGCCTGCATCATTTACAATAATGAAAGAAGGAGAGCCTACATAATTTACAATAAAGAAACAGGGAGACAATTCTATTATTTCTACATAATTTAGAATCAAACACTGCAGGGTAGTACTTTGTGTCTCCTTCATTTACAATTAGAGACAAGGAGACGGCACTATCTTTACCTATATCATTTCGGCCTCTTTCACACGACAGTATTTTTTGCGTGCTCCGATCTGCTTTTTTTGCGGATAGGATGCAGACCCATTAATTTCTAATAGGTCCGCAAAAAATACTGACAGCATACTGTGTGCTGTCGCATCCGTATGTCCGTTCCGTAGCCCCGCAAAAAAAATAGAACATGTCCTATTCTTGTCCTTATTACGGACAAGAATAGTACTATTCTATTAGGGGCCAGCTGTTCCGTTCCGCAAAATGCGGAATGCACACCGATACCAGCCGTTTTTTTTTTGCGGATCTGCAATTTGCGGATCGCAAAAAACAACGTTCGTGTGAAACTAGCCTTACAATGAGAAATAGAGAGGTGACTAGGGGATAATTAATTGTGGTCAGGACCCCCCCCCCCCACCAATCCTGAGAACGGGGGTCCTCAGATTTGATGGAGCGGCAGGTCGGGCATGCTGCATTCATTCTCTATGGGGCTGCGATGATAGCTACAGCACAGAGTACAGCATGCTCAATATTTTTTTGGGCTAACCCCCTCCCTGAGCAGACCTGTGGAAGCAAGAACCTTACTTGCTGCTCCGCTCGCGTCCCTAATGTAAACTTTTGTTTTGACACCACAGCGAAGCAGCCAAAGCCAGAAAGGGCAGGAGCCAGGACCACGCATCAGGAAGCAGGTCCCCTTTGCCAAACACCCTCCCATTAAATGTGCATAGACCCTTTAATGCTATTAAGAAGCCTGATCACATGAGATCTTGATGTCTAATGACAAAATTAAATTGAATTGTTGAGTTTTTCGGAATCTAAGGCTTGACCTTATTAAGTATGAAGAAATAGTTTCCACTGACTGTGTAGTACACAGTAAGTTCTGGATATGGTTAATTTAAATCACATTCCACATTATGCGTGACATTTTGAATGACTGAGGTTTGGCTGGCCAGCTAAATATGTAATATGGTTCTTATTGCCAGATTCTTAATTCAGTTTCACACTGCATGCTTTACCAGCATGGAAAGGTGTTAAACGTTCAGCATGTCACTTGTGCACGATAACTGAACAAGCAATAGACACGTCTGATATATATTAGGTATATAGTTAAAGTTATCATGTTTTTTTATACACTGACAATATATTTCATAGTACATGCACAGCGCTCCTTTTAATTAAAAGGTTAAATTGCTGTGCACACCCCATGTACCTTTTTCTCCTGTGCGCTGCCTTTGTAAATCTGTTCCTATCTGTTTGTTGTACTCATTTGTAATGGTCCATAACACAACTAAACTTAGACACCACTGGGATCCCATTATACTGAATGGTTATATGGTAGAGATGAGCGAATCGATTTGTCGATTCGTTGATTCGTATCGAATCTTGGGAATTTTTAGCTGCGAAGCGAATCCGAATATGAGGTGATTCGCTTCGGCTTTGTACGCATTCGCTACGTAGTTTGTCCTATAAATTATACGCTATTGCTACGTATAAGTTACTGTATACACTGTTCCGTACGAATTCAATTCATTAGCGATGCAGACTCCTCCCTGGTAGCTCCGCCCCCTTCTCCAGCGCACTAGGAAGACGAGGCAACTCAGGAAATTAAGATGGCGACACAGCGAGGCCCTGACTGTGGGGCGCCGACCCCTATGAGGAGAAGGAACCGGAGGAGATCTACGTCTCTCAATATGTCCAGCAGCCTAAGAAGTCGGTTGAGGTGCCCGCTGAGGTGTTTACTCCGCTGGCTGACATGGAGGTGGCAGGAGTTCCCACTCCGCCGTGGAAGGACTACTCCCTTCGGCAAAATTCAATGGTCCCCGAGGCTGTCACCCGGAACGCCCTTACCCTCTGGGAATACAAAAAGTTGGTAGAGGAGTGGGTTGTGCAGGTTTTGCAGGTTAAGCTGGAGCGCCGAAGGGGTATCGTTATTTGGTTCAGTGTGGAACGCGGAGTAGGTTTTATCGGCGATGTGGAGACGGCGGAAGAATTATACGTAAACCGGCCGTATCTTCCGCCCGTCCGCCACAATCTCTACGCAGGGGATTACGTGGAGTATACCCCCATGAAGAGCCTCCAAGGCCCCTTTGCTACTGGGGTGAAACTCCTTAAGCGACCAGCTACTCCTGCAGCGCCCCTGGAAGACTGGACTGAGGAGGCCCAGGCCGTAGAAGAGGCTCAGTGTTCCCATGAGACCAATGATGGGACTCTGCGATCTGAGGAGAAATCCCAAGCTCAGCTGGAACACCTGATATCAGATTTGCCACCGCCGCCGATCCTTCATGTGGGACAGATGACCACCAGCCATCGGTGGTACAATACCAACTGCCATGGTAGGTGCAGGCCGCACAGTCCGCCGCTCGCGGAAGACCGTTACCAGGGCGGGAGGATCTGGCCACTACAAGGTAATGGGCAAGGCCCAAGTTGCCATGGCCCTTGCCAGTGTGACCGCCCGGTCACTACCAAGACCATCCCTGAGAGGTCGGTGGGGGTCTGCTGCCGCAGCCAGTGTCGCTTTCATAAGGCAGGAGCGCCCTCTCATGTCTTTTAGCTCCAGCAGCAGTGAAGAGGACCTGCTGGCCCTTAAGTAAGGAATCGAATCCTGCAGCTTTTACGACGAGATCCACAACGAGCACTAGTTGGCGTTTTTTTTTTTTTGTTGCCCTGCGTTTGTCCTCACCCAGATGGACGTGGATTGTCAGGACTCCCCCCATCAAAAAAAAAGTTGTAACCAAGTTGCGCATACGTGCGCCTCATCCCTTTTTTCCCCCTTTTCAGGTTATTGGGGAGCCCCTTGAAAGAGGGTTTTTTAACCACTTCACGTCCGCCCATTGACTATAAACGTCCGTGAAGTGATTGTTTATTTCTGAATGGACGTTTATGAACGTCCATTCAGAAATAGCAGCTGCACGCTAATCGTGCAGCTGCACAGTGGAGTACCTGCTGTCAGTGACAGCAGGGTACCCCAAAGAGAAGGCAGGGACCGTTCCCAGGGGTCCCTGCCTTGTAGATCTGTGTATACACAGTGCTCACCGAGCGCTGTGTATACAGAGCAGGAAGCACTATTGCGCTTCCTGTTCCGGCCCGGCGGTCACGTGATCGCCGGGGCCGGGAGAGTGCAGCAGCTGCCGGGTATCTCATAGACCCGATCAGCCCTGCACTGAGGCTGTACAGTATAGTATTATGCTGTACAGCCTCTTTGGGGATGTATTTCCCCTTTAACTGGGGCTATTATGTCAGCCCCAGTTACAGGAGAAATCAAGTGTAAAAAAAAAAAAAAAAAAAGTGAAGTTAAATGTCCCCCTGAGGTCTTGTATGACCTTATGGGGGACACAAAGTGTAAAGTAAAAAATAAAAAAATAATAAAAAAAAATAGTATTATAGTATTAGTAGTATTATATAAAAAAAAAAATCACATATAAAAAAAAATAATTTTCCCCCAAATATGTCATTAAAAAAATGTTACAAATAAAAATAAATAAATAAAATAAACATATTTGGTATCACCGCGCCCGAAACGACCGACTCTATAAAAATATTACATGATCTACCCCATCAAGTGAACTGCGTAAAAAAAATGTAATAAAAATTATGCCAAAACAGCTTTTTTTGTCACCTCACCTACCAAAAAACATAATATCAAACAATCAAAGAGTCGTATGCATCCCAAAATGATAGCAATAAAAATGTCACCTCATCCCACAAAAAATGAGCTCCTACACAAGATCATAGCCCGAAAAATGAAAAAAATGGCTCTAAAAAAAATTGCAACACAAAAACATGATTTTTTTCTAAAAATGCTCTTATTGTGTAAAACGTAAAAAAAAAAAAAAAAATAGACATATTTGGTATCGTTGCATCCGTAACAACTGGCTCTACAGAAATATCACATGATCTACCCCATCAAGTGAACGATGTAAAAAAAAAAATATAGAGAAATGCCCCTAAACTGCTTTTTTTTTTAGTTAGCCTCCCAAAAATTAGATTAAAAAGTGATCAGAAAGGCGGATGTACCCCAAAATGGTGCCAATAAAAAGCACAGCTTGTCCCGCAAAAAATAAGACCTCACGCAGCTCAGTCCACAAAAAAAATAAAAAGTTATCACTCTTACAACCCATGACAAAAAATTCCATGTTAGAAAATGCAGATGCTGCTCCTTCCCTTCTGAGCCCTGGCGTATCCCCAAATAACAGTTTACGACCACATGTGGGGTGTTTCTGCAAACTGCAGAATCGGGGTAATAAATATTGAGTTTTGTTTTGTTGTTAACTCTTGATGTGTTACAGGAAAAAATGATTAAAATGGAAAATCTGTAAAAAAAAAGTGAAATTTTGAAATTTCACATCTATTTTGCTTTAATTCCTGTGGAATACTTAAAGAGTTAACAACATTTCTAAAACCAATTTTGAATAGTTTGAGGGGTGTAGTTTCTAAAATGGGGTAATTTATGGGTGGGTTTTATTATGTAAGCCTCACAAACTGACTTCAGAAATGAACTGGTCCTTAAAAAAGTTGATTTTGCAAATTTGCAAAAATTGCGACTAAAATTCTAAACCTTCTACTGTCCTAAAAAAATAAAATCACACTACCAAAATGATGCCATCATAAAGTAGACATATGGGGAATGTAAATTAAAAAGGATTTTATGGGGTATCACTATCTGTCTTAAAAGCAGAGAGATTCAAATTTAGAAAACAGTGATTTTTTAAAAATTTTCATTAACTTTTGGATTTTTTATAAATAAAATTAAAAGTTATCGACTCAAATTTACCATTAACTTGAAGTACAATTTGTCACGAGAAAACAATCTCAGAATCGCTTGGATAAGTAAAAGCGTTCCAAAGTTATTACCACATGAAGTCACACGTGACTTGTGACATTTGTAAAATTAGGCCTGGTCAGGAAAGGGGTAAACGGCTCGGATGGGAAGTGGCTAATGAATCTTTGCTGCTATTTTTTTACCCATTTGGATTACAATTTTACCTATGTGGATTACAAATTACAACTGAGTTTGGGACTAGAGATGAGCGAATCGATTTGTCGATTCGTATCGAGTCTTGGGATTTTTCAGCTGCGAAGCGAATCCGAATATTCAGTGATTCGCTTTGCTTTTGTACACATCGCTTCGTAGCTTGTCCGCTAAATTATACGCTATTCTACGTATAATTTAGTTACTCTATATGCTGTTGCGCAGACTCCTCCCTGGTAGTTACTCTACACGCTGTTGCGTACGAATTCTATTCAGCGATGCAGACTCCTCCCTGGTAGTTCCGCCCACTTCTCCTGCGTGCGAGGAAGACGTGGCAAGTCAGCAGAGTAAGATGGCGGTGAGACAGCGAGGTCCTGACTGGGGAAGCATGTTGTGGGCAGACGACCCCTATGAGGAGAAGGAACCGGAGGAGATCTATCTCTCACAACTCAACAGGAAGTCGGATGAGGTGCCTGCTGAGGTGGTGACTCCACTGGCTGACAAGGTGGAGGTGGCAGGAGTTCCCGCTCCGCCGCGCAAGGACTACTCCTTAAGCCAGAATTTGATGGTCCCTGAGGCTGTCACCCGGAACGCCCAGACCCTCTGGGAATATAAAAAGCTGGTGGAGGAATGGGTGGTGCAAGTTTTGGAGCACCCACGGTCCAGTGACCCTAAGTTGGAGCGCCGAAGGGGAACCGTTATTTGGTGCGGGATGAGGAGATGGCGGAGGAATTATATGTTAACCACCGTTCGGTTAAGCGGCTGTATCTTCCACCTGTACGCCACAATCTCCGCGCAGGGGATTACGTGGAGTATACCCCCATCAAGAGCCTCCAAGGACCCTTTGCTACTGGGGTGAAAATCTTAAAGCGACCACCTACTCCTGCAGCGCCCCCGGAAGACTGGAGTGAGGAGGTCCAGGCCGCAGAAGAGGCTTGTGACCTTGAGACCTTGAGATTTGAAGAGAAATCCCAAGGTCAGGATCAGCCGGAACCCCTGATTCCTGATACCACGATCCTTCATGTGGGACAGATGACCACGAACACTTTCGTGTACCATCCAACTGTGGTACAGTACCACTACCAACTGCCATGCCCATGGCATTTGCAGGCCACACTGTCTGCCGCTCGTGGAAGACCGTTACCATTACCATTACAGCCGGATATTCTGTCACCTGGTATGCCAACAGGAGGATCTGGCCACTACAGAGTGATGGGCAGGGCCAAAGTTACCACTGCCTTTGCCAGTGTGACAGCCCAGTCACCAAGAAGACCATCCTTGAGAGGTCGGCGTGGGTCTGCTGCCGCAGCCAGGGCCACTTTCATGTGGAGGCAGGAGCGCCCTCTCATGTCCTTTAGCTCCAGCAGCAGTGAGGAGGACCTGCTGGCCTTTAAGTAATTCCAGCAGTTTTTATGGGAGCCACAACATGGACTTATCCTGAAGGGTGGGCACTAGTTGGCCCTTGTTTTTAGTTTTGTTGCCCCGCGTTTGTCCTCACCCAGATGGCCATGGATTGTTAGGACTCCCGCCATCAAAAAAAAGTTTTTTTATCCAAGTTGCGCATAGGTGCGCCTCATCCCTTTATTCCCCCTTTTCAGGTTATTTGGGGAGCCCCTCGAAAGAGGGTTTTTTAAAGGGAACCTTTGCTGCTATTTTTGTTTGGGACTCTTCTCCAGTTCTATGACAAGCGTCAGAAGAAAAGAGACTTAAACATGTCCGTGAGCATACTATGTAGGTGATATTTAAAATGTTTATATTATACTTATAATAACGTATTTGCACTATTTACCATATATGTGTCTCGAATATTCGCTCTGCCTCTGAGGAGTGCACACTGCGGCCTCTCCTCGTACGTGCCTGCTTATTACGTAATCGCTTAGACAATAGTACGCTGAGATTCGTGAGCTATTTGTACGCTCATGCGTACGTCTTCTAAGAAGTTGCGTACATTTTGTAAATGAACGATCGTTATTAGTGAGCGAATGTTCGCTAATAGCACATAATAACGTATATTTTGTACGCAAATACAACGAATCTATTCGTCGAATACACGAATTTTAGGAAAAGTTCGGCGAATAATTTTTTCAATGATTCGCTCATCTCTATTTGGGACTCTGCTCCAGTTCTATGACAAGCGTCAGAAGAAAAGAGACTTAAAGGGAATCTGTCATCTCCGAAACACCCCTGAACTAGAGTAAGCGGTGTATAGTGTAAGTGATGCTGAATCCGAATATGTAAGTTTTATCTTCATACTCACTTCCATTCCGACGCTGTGCTCCCACAAACCAGCAGTAAAATACATTGACAGGACTCTTCTTTGAGTCCTCTCCATTATGTGAGTGAGCACTGGAGTCCACTGAGTGCATTTTACTGCAGGTTTGTTACAGCACAGCGATGGAATGGAAGCAAGTATGAAGATAAAAATTACATAACCAGACTCAATGTCACTTACACTATACACCGCTTACTGTAGTTTGGAGGGTGTTTCAGAGCTGAAAGGTTCCCTTTAAACGTGTCCGTGAGCAGACTAGGTAGGTGATATTTAAAATGTTTACATTATACATATAATGTATTTGCACTATATTGTTTTCACTGGATTGTTTGCACTAATGTTTTTACCTTTCAGCAACGTTTTCAAGTATGTTTCCCATTGTGTGTATTTCTTTACAGGTACCGCAATGTGTCCTCATATTCACTTTATTGTATGGTGGATGGTTGTACTATGCACTTAGCTGGATAGACAGCACCTTACTTGTTCTACCTCAAATATACATACTACCTCTGAGGGCGATTTCAGATCTGACCATTTACACTGGATCTGGCCCGGGGTCCGCAAGGTGTCGAAACGATGGCGCAACCCTCGGATCACTTGCTGGATCACCTCCTTTTTATGCTGGTTCGGGTGGCGGTGTGTGCCATCGTAAATCGTAATCCTGGCGGTCCATCAGCCGGACTATGTATTTCAGCTGTGCAGCAGAGCTAAATGATGAGGATCGTCTGGATGCCATTTTCAAATATTCGCTCTGCCTCTGAGGAGTGCACGCCACGGCCTCTCGTCGTACGTGCCTGCGTATTATGTAATCGCGTAGACAATAGTACGCTGAGGATTCGTAAGCAATTTGTACGCTCATGCGTACGTCTTCTAAGAAGTTGCGTACATTTTTTAAATGAACGTTCGTTATTAGTGCATAAATGTTTGCTAATAGCACATAATAACGTATATTTTGTACACAAATACAACAAATCTATTCGTCGAATATACGAATCTTAGGAAAAGTTCGGCTAATAATTCTTTGAATGATTTGCTCATCTCTAGTATAGGGCATAGATATTATTCCAGCAGAAAGCTGACACTCATGCCGGAAACTTGATGGATCACATTATAGTGAATGGATATCTGGAGAGCCCTGGGAGTGTCCGTCTATGCTGGATATGGGAATTCCTGTGTTCTTGTCCTCTGCCAGAAGAGAATAGTGGAATACCATACGCATATGTGAACATAGCCATAGATAGAATTACCACATTGGCTCATATAACATAGGTGTTCTATAGATGATATCATACAACCTATCTAAAAGTTTAAATCAAATTTTATTTGTCTTACTTTTTTCAGATATTTACTCCAGAAATGTTTGCACAAAAAGTCAATTTTAGGCCATATCTCCTTCCTGCTAAAAAAAACAAAACAAAAAAAAACACACAGCTGTCAAACACTAGGTGTGACTTTTTGAAACATAATTAAGGTGCAGATTGTGAATCTGGGCCATTATAGAAGGAACTATTGAAACCATATTGAGATATAGAATTGCCCTCCTATCGGTGAAACATACGACTTAATTGTAAACAAGAAAGAATGTGACTTCATTTAATGAAATTATTCGTAAAACTGTGTTTGGACTCCTTTACATGGGCAAATTATTGACCAATTGAGCTTATGGAAGTTTGTCCCTGATAATTGCCCCTCAAATATTGCCACTGACACAACAGAAGTGTTCACGTCTCTGTTTACCTGCTTGCCGTCGACATTGCAGCGGTGAGCAGGCGTAATTACAACTCTGCTATCTCCATTCATTTCAATAAGATGGCTCTAAGGATTAGCAAATTAGTTCGGTACAAACTTTGCTATTTTTTGGATGGCAGACAAACCCATACCTTTTCAAGTTTGTTTTTGATGAATCCACTAAAATGCGTGGAGTGAAAAACCACTAAAGAGGAAGAATAAGGGCTCTCACATGACCCTGAGAGGAAGTGGAGGGGGGCTTGACCTGATTGGTTCCCAGGCTGACAGACAGTCTAGATGAGCCAATCAATACTGCAGCAGGCAGGGAGGTGCCCTAGCAGATTGCCATTCTGTGCTGGGCTGTGAAAGAGGGTGCTTGGATGTTAAGGTGTCTGCCAGAAAAACAATCTTAGGGATGGTCAGAAATCAATCAAGCTTGTATTCTATTGCCAGAAAGAGTGACGGGAAAGGCTAGGATTACAAAGAAGAAGTGTGTGTGCAGAATAGGCACAAGCAGGGAAGCTGACAGCCAGGGAAAGAGAAGACAGGAGCTGTGACTTCTGTGCCTCCTAGCAGAACTGCAACTGCTGCAGTGCAGACCTCAAAAGCAGCTACCTGTAAGAAAATATTTTCATTTTCTCTCCCATTTTCACAAAAATCCTTTTTGGGGACTTAACTTAATTAAAGTGTAACTGCTGTTTAATTTTTTATACCCTAATGGTATAGTACACCCTGATGTATAAGTGCGTTTGTGCTTTTAAAAATTAATCATTTTCAGTCTTACCTTATAATAACTTCCACAAATGTGTGCTACTTCCCTATTTTGAAGGACTCTTCTCACAGTGTTGTCATGTGCAGGCCATCTCCTCTCTGATATAAACAAGATACTGGGAGAGCATTGTGAGGAGCCCTGAGTTCCTGGGCTCGGGCAGAAAGTGGAGGGGGGGGCTGCTTTAAATGGTGATATTTCCTCAATGGTAGCAGCTAGAAACATGCAACTGGCCTTGTTTGAAAGCTGACCATATTGACAGCTAAAGTCCAAGCAACAGAGGAGAAATCACTGTAAGAAATCGAGTCGGGAATAATTGCGGGTAAAATCTGCTTTTATTTTCACTTTCAGCTTCATTCACATCATCATGAGGCCTGGCCCTTAATCATCTGTTAACATTCATTTATTTCTTCACATTGTTGAAATTGTATTTTTTCCGGATTTCAATTCAATCAAACAGCATTTAGAAATCACCAATATACAGGCCAGCATACAAAAGTATCTGTGAGCAGGGGTGGACTAGCCATAGCCACCATAGGAAAACTGCCAGGTGGGCCGATCCTCAGGGGGCTCTCCTTCTCAAGGCCGCTGGCCAAGTACATAATGATCTGATACTCTAAGCATAAATTAATACAAGGAGCATCAGGTACTTACAGTATGTACCTGGCCAACAGTGACAGGTGCCCTTCTGAATACAGATGTATCACTGCTCTCAGTATATTGATACTGCAGTATTTTGTGCTGCACGGTGGTATTTGGTTTTGCTGGGGCGGTATTTTGTGTTGTATTATTATTACTGGCCTCGTATACATGTGTTGTCCTGCCTTCTGTCAATTTGCTGGACAAGTACATATAATCTGATACTCTCAGCATTAATTAATACAAGGAGCATTAGGTACTTACAGTATGTACCTGGCCAATAGTCACAGGTGTCCTTCTGAATACAGCTGTATCATTGCCGTCAGTATGGTGATACTGCAGTATTGTGGTATTTGGTTTTGCTGGGGCAGTATTTTGTGTTCTGTTGGTATTACTGGCCTCGTATACATGTGTTGTCCTGCCTTCTGTCAATTTAGACCTGCCTACAACATGGGGCCACTTTAAGTTCCCAGTTTGCCCCGGTCTGTGAAGGATAACACATTTAGGCCTAAATCCTTTTGTCTTTATTTTTGTGTTCACAAACACATTTCTAACCAATTGTGCGAGTCGTTAATTATATTCAGACTACCAGCATATATATATGTTTACTACAATACACAAGGTAGTGCACAACATTATTGAGAGGCCCAAAAATGTCAGGGCTATGGAAGGGTTCCAAATGAAAGACCCAGAGCCAGAATGTGGGTAGTAGCAGCACCAGCTATTCAGCCGGAAGTAATAGTGGGACACATTTGTCCCTGCTGGCTTCGGAAAGGCACAACATTATAATTAAAGAGGACCTTTCACCACTCCTGACATGCCTGTTTTAATAGCTCCATGCATTCCCTGTGTACTAACAATTCTAGAACATCTATTCTTATGTCTCTATGTTGTGCCATTCATTTATTATTTGCACTAGAAGTTATGAATGAATTGCTATTTGTCTTCAGTAAGGGAACAAAGGGGAGGTAACAAGTTGGGGGTGTGTACCTGCACAGTCTGAACATGGCAGCACTGATTGTCTAGAGTCAGTCTGTGCAGGTACACACCCCCTACTGGTCACCTCCCCTCTGTTCCTTTACTGAAGGCAAATAGCAATTCATTCATAACTTCTAGTGCAAATAATAAATGAATGGCACAACATAGAGACATAAGAATAGACGTTCCAGAATTGTTAGTACATGGGGAATGCATGGAGCTATTAAAACAGGCATGTCAGGAGTGGTGAAAGGTCCTCTTTAAGGAGTAAGAGAAGGAGATTGTGGATTGGATGGCTCACTCCTCTCAGTCACAGCAAGATAAACTGGAGGCGACTTCAAAGTCTGACACCATGCCTTGGAGCCAAGGGTCATAGCATTCCTGCTGATCCTCCTTGTAGCCTCAAAGAAGGCTTTCAGTGGAGTCCTCCTAGTCTTCACTGCCCATTCCTAAAAGGGGCATCTTCCTTTTTCCTAAGCAGTGGCAAGAAAACCCCACCACACCCTATGGCAGATAGAGAAAAGGGTCTCTCTGTTGTCGACTTGTGTGAGAGCCTTCACCGTTTGGGCTGCCCTAAGGAGGAGGTTGGGGAGGAGGCTGGTGACCTCATACATACCTGTATTGATGGTGGTGATAATAGTGGCACCTCTAGCTACAGCACTGGCGGTGGGGGCAGCAACAGTGGCAGTCTGATTGTGTGTTGGAAAAGACCTGAGAGCTGTATGAGGGTGCTCAGGAAGAGGTAACATAAATGGAGAATGGTGGTGGCAGTAGCTATAAAGAGCAGAGGCCACGTGCCTCCCCAAAACAGCCAGAGCCAAGTCTTCTTCAAGATCTAGTGATGCAGCTGATGCTTTGGGTGAGTTAGGCCCAAAACGAGCCAAAACTAAGCCCATCTTGGCTGCCTGTAGCTCTGTGTGAGTTACTCCCGTATGAAGCTTTTTCTCCAGATGGCAGGCACACAAAACCAGAGCGATGAGCAGGATCTGCAGGATTGAAATAAGCCATGGCCATTCAGTTGTTTACGTCTGAAGACTTGTTTATGTCTGGAAAAACTGCTTAGTCATTCCCATAGACTTGTACTGAAACTTATTCAGGCTGAGATTTTACACTCAACCCCAGCCCACTAGAATGTTCTAGGTTAACTAGAAACTGTATTTAAGGAGAGCAGTTAGAGCCTCTAGGTGTCTGCAGATAGGGACCAACGTATATTAGAAGAGAATTTGCCACACAAGTAAACAGAAGAAAACATATAGATGGGGATATTCTTGACCAGCCAAACAACTGAGCCACAGACCCTGGTCCACCAGCACTTTGGCCAGGGTACTAGGGGAGAGGCAGCTTGTATAGGCTTTTCCTCAGCACAAAACCAGCTCAGTACCTTACCTGTACTGTTTTGCACTTGAGTTCCCCCAGTAAAGAAGCACACTGCTTTACTACAGACCCCAACACTCTCTACTTATTTCCCACTGGGGTGTTCTATGGCTTACCAGGGGTGGACTGAGCTGAGCGGACCCCTCAAAAGTATCATCCCCTTGAGGACAAGCAACCCCTGAAGAGCATTAACCCCTTGAGATGAGCAAGTTGACCTCCTCAACCTCTGGAAACAAGCAAAATACTGGGCCAAATACCCTTTCTCTGCCACATTCATAGTTAAAGGGGTTGTCCAGGTTCAGAGCTGAACCAGGACATATTCCCTTCTCCCCCCACTCAGCCCCTAGCCCAGCACATCACCGGATGTCCACAAAAAGCCATTGCCCTGAGCGATACACCACAGGGCAAGGGAGAGCATCAGGGCATGAAATGAGGCTTAGCAGTGGAGGAAGAGGATTTGTCTGGGTTCAGCTCTGAACCCAGACCACCCCTTTAACCCATTACTTGCCACTTTTCCTGTATTTGTGCCCCATTGCAGCCTTAACCCTTTCCCTGCCAAACCCTTTCCTTGCCTCATTGCAGCACTGCAACATTAAAACCTTAACCCTTTCCCTTCCTCATTGAAACAGTATTAGGCCTCATGCACATGACCGTATGTATTTTGGGGTCCGCAAATGACATCTGTGTGCATTCCGTATTTTACGGAACAGCTCACCCCTAATAGAACAGTATTATCCTTGTCTCTAATGCGGACAATAATAGGACTTGTTCTATTTTTTTGTGGAATTGAAATACAGACATACGGAAATGGAATGCACACGGAGTACCTTTGGGGTTTTTTTTTGCGGACCCATTGAAATGAATGGTTCCGCATACGGTCAGTAAAAAAACCCGGAATGGACATGGAAAGAAAAAACGTTCATGTGCATGAGCCCTTAAACCTTCATTCCCTGCAATTGCATGAGGAATTAATCCTAAATTGATATTTAGAGGGTGTGAGTTTCATAATGTGACATTGTTAGTGTTACTTTATTTGTCATACAGCACATCAAACTTCCACGTTTGGTGTCAATTAGCACAATGTTCCAGTGTCACACCACAAAAATAAACAAACCTGCGGACTGTGGGATGCGGATCACGGACCCTATTCAAGTGAATGGGTCCGCGATCCGATTGCAGCGGCCCCAAGGTCAGTGCCCGTGGCAGAAAATGTGATATAGAGCAAGGAATTCAGTAATGCCAATGCGAACCTGCCCTTAGTTGGGTGAGCTGGCAGAAATCCAGAGATCTGTTTTGCTTCTGCAAGGCATATATTGCTGGAGATCTTTTGTTTAAGGGCTCATTCACATGAACTTGCAATTTGCGGCCCACAGCACAGATACTGACGGCACATGTTCGTGTGCATGAGCCCTTAAACAAAAGATCTCCAACAATCTATGCCTTGCTGAAGCAAAACACATCTCTGGATTTGTGCTAGCTCACTCAACTAAGGGCAGGTTCGCATTGGCATTATTGAATTCCTTGCTCTATATCACATTTTCTGCCACAGATGCAATAACAGGAACATCACGGTTTCGACACAGAGGTCATCATCCTTCTCCTGGATCTTAGGAACCTCCAGCCCTTTGTTCCTGCTCACACGATCCCATAGAGGCTCCTTAGCACAGCTGTTGGCATGGGAAATGCCTCGGTCTTGAATCCAGTCTTCTTCATAAACTCTGCTGAAGACTTTTCCTGGGATTCTCCATTTGCACATTTTGAAACACTTTCTCTGTTCCATAACTGCTCACAATTTAAGAGCTCCCACTGTACAGAGCCATAGTCCATTACAAAGGTCAGAGACACTGTGCTATCCATCTCTCGCCCCCTCTTCAGGAAGTCCAGTACGTCTGGCGTAATGATGATCCAGTGCACAATCCTTCAGCTAGCAACATTCCCAGAAATCAGCTACACATTTGTGTGGATATGTATATGTATATATATATATATATATATATATATATATATATATATCTTGGTAGTGTACAATAAATATATATTTTATTAATATACAGGGTGTCAAGTCTCAGTTCGTGCGCTCGTCAGGAAGCAAGGGAACAGTACATTAATAAGGAGGCAAAGTCAGAGCGCCCCTAAAATCCTTTCACAGAGCCCTCCTCATGGCCATCGGCTGGGTACATAACAATCTGATGATGATACAGCCAGGGGTGGGATTCAGATTTTTAACAACAGGTTCCCTACTCAATAGTAGACAAGCTGCATCAGGACACGTGTTTACATATACATACACCATATATACACTATACACATACCACCCCACTTTTAAAAAGCCTAAGGAGCTAAACTATGGAATGGAAAGGCTCTGTCACGGAAGACCGGCGGCGCGCTCCCCGCTTGCAGCGCCGCCGGACTTCCGCTATCTCGGAGCGAGGACGCGACATGCGTACTCGTCTCCATGGTGACGAGAGGCGGGGAGCGTCGGGCGCGCTTCCGGATGCTGCGTGCCCGGCGTCCCCGCCCCCCTAGACACGAGCCGTGGGCGGTACTGAGCACTGGCCCGGCAAGCCAGCGCTCAGAGGATATATATATATTATAGTTGCCTTTTGTATTGGGTCATGTGGCGCTGGCCACGCCACATGGCCAAATTTGTGCATATTTGAGCGCTGGTCACGTTTGGCCAGCGCTCATTATGCAAATGAGGTCATGTGACGCTGGCCCCGTCACATGACCCATTGGAGGGCTATTTAAAGCAGTCCAGTTGCCCTCTCAAATCGCCTGTGATTAGTTACCCCTTTGATCAGTGCTCGTGCGACCTTTGTGCTTGGACCGTTACTTGGATTTGGACTTTTGGATTTTGGACTTTGACCTCTCTCTTGTTTCACCCCTGGTATTTACGTGACCTCCTGTGTTTGACCCGGCTTGCTGACTATTCTTCCATTGTGTTTGTCCTGTCTGTGTTGTGTCCGTCCCTGTGTTCCCTTTCCCTCCTGCGCACTTATCCAGTGTAGGGACCGCCTTCGTGGTTGTCCGCGGCTACCTAGGGCCGACTGAGGCAAGTAGGCAGGGAAAGAAGGAGGGGTTCAGCGCAGGGCTCACCACCCTTGTCTTCCCCTCGTGACAGAATCACAGGCCACAAAAAATTTATGGAGCAGTTGCGGGCTCTCACGGACCAGGTTCAAGGGATGGCCCAAGCGATCCAGGATCTGGCCGAGAGGCTCCAGCATCAGGAGCAGCTCCAATCCGTACCCATAGTGGCTCCCTCTACATCCAGCCCCGTCGTGGAGCCTCATGTTAAGCTGCCGGATCGATTTACGGGAAACCGGAAGACCTTCCGTTCCTTTAAGGAAAGTGTGAAATTATATTTCCGCTTACGCCCCCACTCCTCGGGTTCCGAGCAGCAGCGGGTGGGAATAATAATTTCCTTGCTGCAGGGTGATCCGCAGGAGTGGGCCTTTTTGTTACCCCCTGACTCCCCTAGTCTGCTGACTGTGGACGCGTTTTTTCTGGCCTTAGGCCTGTTATATGAGGAACCCGACTTGGCTGCAGTTGCTGAGTCTCAGCTCAGGGACATTCGGCAGGGTAACCGTCCAGTAGAGGATTATTGCGCAGAGTTTAGGAAGTGGTGTGTCTCTTCTGGATGGAATGACCCAGCCTTAAGAAGTCAATTCCGGGTGGGGTTGTCTGACCAACTGAAAGACCTCCTGGTATGTTATCCCACTCCTGATTCCTTAGAGGCGACCATGACCTTAGCCATTAAGCTAGACCGACGGGTGAGAGAGAGACTGAGGGAACGTTCTAGCATCCCTCAGGTTACCGTTTTGCCTGAAAATCCTCTTCCAAGTCCATCTCCTACCAGAGTTCCTGAGGAGCCCATGCAGTTAGGTGGAACCGTAAGGGACCAGAGACGCCTGAAGGGAGCCTGTTTTTTACTGCGGTGAAACGAACCACTGGCTCCAGCAGTGTCCCAAACTTCCGCCCTCTAGGAGATCTCCAGCGGGAAGTAAGGTAACTCCAGCGGTGGTAAGAAGGAAAGTTTTGCTACCTATCTCTGTTACCTATGATCAAATTAAGGGGGTTGGTCAAGCATTTGTTGATTCAGGTTCTGCCGTTAATTTTATTACTTTTGATTTTGTTCAATCTGTGGGTATTCCGCTAGTTCCTTTAAGGGAGGTAATTCAAATCATTGCTTTAGATTCCACACCATTAAATAATGGGAGAGTGGAGTTTTGTACCCCCGAGCTTTCCTTAACGGTGGGAATTTCCCATACTGAGACTTGCTCCTTCCTTGTCCTAAGGGATTTACCCGCTGACCTCGTTTTAGGTCTGCCGTGGTTACAGGACCACAATCCTGTGATCAACTGGCCTGCAGGTGAATTAGAGAAATGGGGAGGTGATTGTTCCAAATGTTGCAAATCAGTATTGCAGTTTGGAGGGACCACTGAGTCTCTTACCCTGCCCGGATATATCAGAGATTTTCAGGATGTATTCTCCATGTCCGAGACTGAGTTCCTTCCTCCTCACCGGCAATATGATTGTGCCATTGATATTATTGAGGGTTCTAAGTATCCTAAGGGCCGTATTTACAATCTCTCCACTCCTGAGCGTCAATCCATGAGGGATTATCTTAAGGAGAGTCTGGCCAAGGGTCACATCCGGCCTTCAGTTTCCCCCATGGGGGCCAGATTTTTCTTTGTTGGTAAGAAGGATGGAGGATTGAGGCCCTGTATTGATTACAGGGAACTTAACAAGATCACGGTCAAAAACAGGTACCCGCTGCCCCTTATCCCTGACTTACTGAACCAGATTCAAGGCGCCTGCTGGTTCTCTAAGCTGGATTTGAAGGGAGCTTATAACCTGATTAGAATCAGGGAGGGGGATGAATGGAAGACGGCCTTCAATACCCCTGAGGGGCACTATGAGTATTTAGTAATGCCCTTTGGGCTAAGCAATGCACCCGCGGTGTTCCAGAATTTTGTTAATGACATTTTTAGACCTTTTATTGGGAGGTTCATGATTGTCTACATTGACGACATCCTTATTTTTTCGGCAGATTGGAAATCTCACGTTTCTCATACCAGGCAGGTGTTAGAGGTGTTACGTGAGAATAAACTATTTGTCAAAGGGGAGAAGTGTATCTTTGGCGTTCAGGAGGTGGCCTTTTTAGGATACATTTTGACCCCTTTTTCTTGCAAAATGGACCCAGCTAAGGTGCAGGCCATCCTTGATTGGGTGCGACTCTCCTCCCTTAAGGCGCTCCAACGATTTTTAGGATTTGCGAACTTCTATCGCAAATTTATTAAAAACTTTTCGTTGGTGATCAAACCAGTTACAGATTTAACTCGCAAGGGAGCGGATCTAGTTAATTGGCCCACTGCAGCTATTGAAGCCTTTGAGAAGCTAAAACAGTGTTTTGCTAATGCCCCTGTGTTAATCCAGCCTGATCAGAATGAGCCCTTTATAGTTGAGGTGGATGCATCTGAGGATGGGGTAGGGGCAGTACTGTCCCAGGGGTCCTCCACCTTAACCAATCTTAAGCCATGTGCCTTTTTCTCCCGCAAGTTCTCGTCTGCTGAGAGGAACTATGATATCGGTAATAGGGAGTTGTTGGCCATTAAATGGGCATTTGAGGAGTGGCGTCACTTCCTGGAGGGGGCATTACATCGCACTGTGGTCCTCACGGATCATAAGAATCTTATGTTTTTAGAGTCTGCTAAACGTTTGAATCCTAGACAAGCGAGGTGGGCTCTGTTTTTTACTCGTTTTGATTTTTGTGTCACTTTTAGACCAGGAAGCAAGAACATTAAGGCTGACGCCTTATCCCGGAGCTTTCAGGCGTATCAGCCTCCTGACGTTCCTCCTGAGCCCATCCTGCCAGCTGACATCATCGTGGCCACTACCTCGTCTGACCTAGCATCCGAAATTTCAGCAAGACAGCATCTCGCTCCCACTGGTACCCCCAATGACAAATTGTTTGTGCCGGCTCATTTGCGTTTGCGACTACTGGGTGAGTGCCATAACTCTGTATTATGTGGACATCCTGGTATCAATGCCACCAGGGAGTTAGTCTCTAGGCAGTATTGGTGGCCATCGATTTCCAGGGATGTTCAGGCTTTCGTAACTGCGTGCAACACTTGTGCCAGGTCCAAGAATCCCAAGACACGGCCTATGGGTGAGTTACGTCCATTACCCATACCTAGCAGACCATGGTCGCATTTGTCCATGGACTTCATCACGGATTTACCTTGCTCTGAGGGTAAAACTGTGATTTTGGTTGTGGTTGACAGATTTAGCAAGATGTGTCATTTTATTCCGTTGTGTAAGTTACCTTCTGCTAAGGTCCTGGCGTCTGTATTTTTGGACCACATAATTAAATTGCATGGTATTCCAGAGAGTATTGTATCGGACAGGGGGGTGCAGTTTGTGTCTAAATTCTGGAGAGCTTTCTGTAAGAGGATTGAAATATCTTTGTCCTTTTCGTCGGCCTTTCATCCGGAGACCAATGGTCAGACTGAGCGTCTTAATCAATCTGTTGAGCAGTATCTCAGATGTTATGTGACAGATAACCAGCTTGTGTGGGCCAGATACCTGTCTCTGGCCGAATTTGCTATTAATAACCGAGTGAATTCCTCCTCTGGGGTTTCACCTTTCTTCTGTAATATGGGCTTTCATCCGCGCTTTGGTTCCTTTTCCTCATCCTCTTCGGTTGTTCCAGAGGTCAATGTTTTTTCTCAAGAACTGTGCACAGTTTGGGCACAGGTTCAGTTGAACCTGGAAAAGGCCCAAGGTATCCAAAAAACAAAGGCTGATAAGAGACGTTCTAAGGGTGTGAATTTCAAGGTGGGGGACATGGTATGGTTGTCGACAAGAAATCTACGCATGAAGGTACCATCTTACAAGTTTGCGCCTCGCTTCATTGGTCCATACAGGATCACCAAGGTGATCAATCCGGTATCGTTTGAATTATGTTTACCCGACTCCCTTCGCGTTCATAATGTTTTTCATATGTCCTTGCTGAAACGTTATGTTGCTCCCGTTGGTCCAGAGGAACAGTCCTCGCCTCTGGTCGAGGTGGAGGGTCAAGTGGAGCACGAGATTGCTAGAATCATTGATGTGAGGAGGGTTCGGAATTCCTTTCAGTACCTGGTACACTGGAAGGGGTTCGGGCCGGAGGACAGGTCTTGGGTGCCCTTAACCAGGATGCATGCAGATTCACTCATCCGGAAATTCCATCTGCAGCATCCTGATAAACCTGCTCCCGCTGGTAAGGGTCCGGTGGCCCCTCGTGAAGGGGGGGGTACTGTCACGGAAGACCGGCGGCGCGCTCCCCGCTTGCAGCGCCGCCGGACTTCCGCTATCTCGGAGCGAGGACGCGACATGCGTCCTCGTCTCCATGGTGACGAGAGGCGGGGAGCGTCGGGCGCGCTTCCGGATGCTGCGTGCCCGGCGTCCCCGCCCCCCTAGACACGAGCAGTGGGCGGTACTGAGCACTGGCCCGGCAAGCCAGCGCTCAGAGGATATATATATATTATAGTTGCCTTTTGTATTGGGTCATGTGGCGCTGGCCACGCCACATGGCCAAATTTGTGCATATTTGAGCGCTGGTCACGTTTGGCCAGCGCTCATTATGCAAATGAGGTCATGTGACGCTGGCCCCGTCACATGACCCATTGGAGGGCTATTTAAAGCAGTCCAGTTGCCCTCTCAAATCGCCTGTGATTAGTTACCCCTTTGATCAGTGCTCGTGCGACCTTTGTGCTTGGACCGTTACTTGGATTTGGACTTTTGGATTTTGGACTTTGACCTCTCTCTTGTTTCACCCCTGGTATTTACGTGACCTCCTGTGTTTGACCCGACTTGCTGACTATTCTTCCATTGTGTTTGTCCTGTCTGTGTTGTGTCCGTCCCTGTGTTCCCTTTCCCTCCTGCGCACTTATCCAGTGTAGGGACCGCCTTCGTGGTTGTCCGCGGCTACCTAGGGCCGACTGAGGCAAGTAGGCAGGGAAAGAAGGAGGGGTTCAGCGCAGGGCTCACCACCCTTGTCTTCCCCTCGTGACAGGCTCATCTCCAGCTGCCAGCTGGATATGTAATTTTAACAACCGGATCTGGAGAACCTGAGGGAACTGGCTGAATTCCATGCCTGGATACAGGTGAATGCTGCAGTGAGGGCAATAGTATTATGTGCTACACTGCGATCATTGATTCTGCTAAGGCAGCATTTTGTACTGCACTGTGGTATTTGGTTCTGCATGGGTAGTATTTTGTGTGGCACTATGCTATTGCTGCCCTTTTTACTTTTGTTATCCCTGCCTACTTGTATTGGCTTGAACCCACCTACATCTTGGGACCACTTTTAGTTCCCAGTCTGCCCTTTCACCTTACCATTTCTTTTGGAGAATAGCAACACATAGTGACACCATGACAGTATCTGGGGGACCCAGCATAGCGTTGGGGCCACCCCAAACCTGGCTGCTGAACATCCAGTCACTGCACGGCCCTAGTGAGTGTCAGCATGGAGACTGCCACTGTGAACTGTGATTGCTAACACCACCCTCAGAGCCACCAGAACTACCACTCCCATCCTCAATACACTGCACAGCGGTCCGCAGAACAAGCATCTCCATTACCAAAGTTAATTAACCTCCTAAGTATAGCTACTGTATGTCAACTACCTGACAATCTTTTTTCATACTCACAAATCCATTTTAACTGCACAAGCAGATTCTTCCTCCTGGATTACCTTACTTTTCTATGTATGGACTTGTAAGGCTCTAGACCACTTTCTGCACAGAACCTTTGACTTTAGTCAGTGAAGATATTCACGTGAGCTCACTCTCTCTTTCTTATTGCTTACTATGATCAGCTTTATGTGGATGTATGTCAGAATGCAACATGATGACCAACACAGGAAGGAAGTATTATCTGTACCTACATAATTGTGTAAGAAAAATACTTGAATGCTTCCTCTAGAATGGTGACCATCACTTTACACTGAACACAGAAATGGTCACCATGCAGTCACATAAAATTAAAGTTCCAGGATTTGAAAACACAATTTTATAAAAGAAAAATAAACATGCAAAAAAGGATAAAATATACAATAAGTATCATCAGTCTGTCTTTTAATCATGTTACCCTATTCATACGTCGAACACAATGACTGACACTAGACCACATCCTTAACTATTGTACTGTTATGGGATTATTATGTTATAATACGGTATTGTTAAGGGATTATCACCACAAACTACTACATAGTGAGAGCGTTTAGCACCTCTTCAAAATATTGTGAGAATAGTGAGTTCTGCTGTGATATCATTTACAAAATAACGAAACAAAACGAAAACAAAAAAACTCCATAGAAACAGGGCAAAGTCATTCATCAATGAGATAAAAGTTGTTGCGATTAGTTCAATGCTTTACTGGAAATACTTTACATAAATAATGCTTTCTATTTATTTCAAAGTTCCCTTGCCATGTTCCAAGTAGCAGGTTTTGCTCTAAAATTCTTAAATGTTCTGTAACAAACTTTACATAAATCAATAGTACTTTGCAATAAATCTTATCAGAGAACAATGCCTCTTTCTCCACTTATCAGACTATTTTCATTCCCCTAAACTAACAAGATAAACTATTAGTTCACCAAATGATGATACAAGTTGCCTGTAGAAGTGTATGGAGAGAGGAGCATGAGGAGGAGAGAGTTGACAGGGAGGGGGAATAAGATACAGTACAACGTTTCTTATATTTGCCTGTACTATTAATTTATGCTGAGTTGTGTGAAAAGTTAGTGACTATTTAAGGCCTGTTGGCCGGGTTGTCATGGGCTACCATCTCTGTTGTTTGCCAACAATATTGAGAATACAGTACCTGTCTGTATCCTACTGAATGATTTGCAAGGTAATGAAATAGAATTTAATTTCATGTAGTTTATTATCAGAAGGTTCTTACAATACTTGTGAACAATGATTAAACTGTTCTTAGTAAATGTTCACTAAGTGATGAAATTGCCTACATAAATACTGTAGATCTGTAGAAGTGTCAACCTTAAAGGAGTTTTCTGGTAATAATTACATAATGCCTGCAGCCTGCCTGCACTGTTTACATCTGGCTGGCTATGGGCATGGTCACATGGTCAGTGGTGATGTGCTGCTTGTGGCCCTATGACCGCTGAAGCTAATCATTGGCTGGAGAGACACATCTGATTATACCCATGCCCAGCCGATGTAAACAGTGCAGGGACAGGAAGATGGAGACCGCAGAGATCTGGTGTGGCGTGGAGCATGTACGTATGAATCTTATTTTTCAGGAGGCAGGCTGCAGGGATTACATAAAAATAATTATTACCGGAAAACCCCTTTAAAAACTTGGCTTCAGAGAAATCCTGTGGATGTAGGATTGCAGAGATTTCTAAATGTGTTGGTGTCCATAGTAGCGGATGGCAAAATGCCTGCCCTTGACCCATTATACCTTTTTTGCTGCACTACCTAGGGTATTCTACAAATCAGTGATAATATATTCCCTGTTATCTGGAAGTCTAGTGTGGTAAACATGTTAATAGTAACACTTATGATGATCTATGGTAGCGATAGATTTATATCTATTTTTTTTAATTTGACACCTAATTTGGTAGTTCAGGATGGCAGAGGTATTATTTGTGATATTCTTGGACAGTAAATAGTTTAAAGTACACTCATTGACAACAACAAATATCGCACCAGAAGAATTTGTTGGAATCGATTATCTGAAACTTTGGATATATTGTAATGATGATATGTGTAATGATTGCAATATTAGAGTTCTAGTACCGTCTTGGGCCACCTCTAGCCTGGATACAAGATGAGATACTGTTGGGCAAGGAGACATACAGGTTCCATATAGTATGCTGTGGAACATTTGCCCAAAAATGTTGCAGCTGGGCCAATAGATCTTGCACACAAATTCATAACATATTTGTCAGGTCTGGTCATCAGAGAACATAGGTTCTATGTTTTGCTTGGTTTTCTGAGTTTTTGTGTGTTTCTGTTTAGTGCCTACGCCTTGCCTTGAACCACGTTCACACTGTGGGTTGTTTTGGAGCCAACGTCCAGCTTCTTGTTTGGTTTGTCTACTCAGGGTTAATACTCAGGTGCTGGCTGAGCGGCTTCTCTGAATCTGGTCCATTCTGGACCTGGGGGTGGGATTTCTTCCTGCATATATACCTACCTTCCTCTCTGCTCCTTGCTGGTTTTTGCAATTCCTTGCTATTCCTGCTTGCGTTGTATAGTGTATCCTGACTGCTGATTTGACCCTTGGCTTGTATCTGACTACTCTACCGTCTTCCGATTTTGTACCTTGCTATTCCTGGTTTTGACGCGGCTTCCTGACCATCCATTTGGTGTTTTGTCTGTCGTGTTTGTTGTTCCCTGTTCCCTGCACCTTATACAGTGTATTTCGCAGTCCTTCGTGGTTGTCGCCCCACGGTTTAGCGTGGGTGAGGCAATAGGCAGGGACAGAGGGTTGGGTAAGCTCAGGGCACACGCTCCTCTGTTGTCTGTTTATCCCAACCTTGACAGAAAAACCAGCCAGAAAATACCTGTAACCTGTATACTGCCAGCTACGTTTATTCCACCTATGGAGCAAATGTCAGTGGTGGTAGCTCAGGTCCAGGCCTTGACCAATTTGATTCAGGATCTTGCTATACGCCTTCAGGTTCAGGAAAACATGCAGGCCTCGGCTCCTGTGTCTGCACCCCAGGTTCCCACACCTGCACCTGAACCTAAGGTCCCCCTTCCTGATTTTTTTTACGGTGACCATAAGAAATTTTTTCTGTTTCGGGAAGGATGTATTTTGTATTTTTCTTTACGACCTCGGTCGTTTGTAACTGAAGCGCAAAAGGTGGGTTTGGTTATGTCTCTCCTGCGCGGAGACCCCCAAACCTGGGCCTTTTCTTTACCCACTGCCTCTCCTTTGCGCTCATACCTTGACAAGTTTTTTGTTGCGCTGGGTCAGATATATGATGAGCCAGATCGCCCAGCGTTAGCTGTATCCCAGTTATTGTCTCTACGTCAGGGTGGACAGATGGCAGAAAATTACTGTGCTAGTTTTAGACAATATGTGACCGATTCCAGGTGGAATGATAGGGCTTTGAAAGACCTTTTCATGACTGTACTGTCTGACCGTGTGAAGGATTTGTTGTTAGCCCATGCTGAACCTAAAACACTTGACGAAGCTATGACCCTGGCCGTCCGGGCAGATAGACGTCTAAGATCCAGGCGACCTCCTCGGGTGTCTCCTGCTCCTCAGCCGATCCTCAATCCGGTCTCCAGCCAATCCGGACCGGAACCGATGGAACTCGGCAGTATTACGCCTAAGCAGAGAAGGGAACATCGTACGAGGAATCATTTGTGCTTCTACTGCGGGAGTCCGGATCATCTGCTGAAGTCCTGTCCGAAGAAAACCTCAGCAGGAAAACTTCCGCTCCTAGACAGTTATCGGGAGGACTGTCTAGGAGCTCAGGTACCCTCTAATGTTTCTAGAGTATTTTTGCCCTGCACCGTCTCTTTCCAGTCAGCCTCACGTGTTGGACAGGCTTTCTTGGATTCTGGTTCAGCCGCCAACTTCATTGATTTTGAATTTGTTTCCCAAATATTGCCTTCTTTGATTCCCCTGTCCCCTCCTATCCAGGTGTCTAGTGTCGATATGACCCCTCTGCAAGCCGGTTTGGTCAAATTCCGTACTCCTGAAATAAGACTGGTGGTGGGTGCACTACATATTGAATATTGTTCTTTCCTTGTAATGAAAGATTTGTCTGTGGACATTATTCTGGGTCTTCCTTGGCTTCAGCTGCACAATCCGGTTATTGATTGGGTGAGTCAGGAATTAGTTCACTGGGGCCCTCAGTGTAAGGCCCATATGTCTCAAGTTTCCCTTTGTTCTACCAATGTATGTGATTCTGAGATCCCGGAGTTTATTTCAGATTTTGCAGACGTTTTTTCGAAACCTCTGTCTCAAGTCTTGCCTCCACACAGAGACTTTGATTGTAAGATTGATCTATTACCTGATGCCAAGTTACCTAAGGGTCGGATTTATAATCTGTCTGTGCCAGAAAGAGAGTCTCTAAAACAATACATCGATGAGAGTTTGGCTATAGGACACATTCGGCCTTCGGAATCTCCTACGGAGGCTGGTTTCTTTTTTGTTGAGAAAAAAGATGGGGGTTTGAGACCATGTATTGACTACCGTGAACTTAATAAAATCACTATTAAAAACTCTGGACCGCTTCCCCTCATCCCGGACCTCCTGAATCAGGTTCCGGGGGCCAACTGGTTCTCCAAATTAGATCTACGGGGAGCTTATAACCTGATTCGGATCCGGGAAGGGGATGAGTGGAAGACAGCTTTTAATACGCCTCTGGGACATTTTGAGTATCTGGTTATGCCTTTTGGTTTAAGCAATGCCCCAGCTGTATTCCAAGGTTTTATGAATCATATCTTTCATGACTGTATTGGGGTTTTTATGGTGGTCTATCTGGATGATATCCTGATATTTTCTTCTGATCTGGATTCACACCGTAAACATCTTCGTCTGGTGTTATCCCGTCTGCGTAATCATTCTCTGTTTGCTAAACTAGAAAAATGCATTTTTTGTGTACAAAAAGTTTCATTCTTGGGTTATGTGGTCACTCCTTCCGAGGTTCAGATGGATCCGTGTAAGGTTCAGGCAATCACGGATTGGGTTTGGCCCACGGATTTAAAATCCCTTCAACGTTTTCTTGGTTTCGCCAATTATTACAGGAATTTTATCAAGAACTTTTCCGTAATTGCAAAGCCGCTCACGGATCTTACCCACAAGGGGGCTGATCCCAGTAACTGGTCTCCTGCTGCGTACTCTGCGTTTGAGGAACTCAAGAAAGCGTTCTCCTCTGCGCCTGTGTTAATTCAACCTGATCTCTCTCAGCCGTTCATTGTTGAGGTAGATGCTTCTGAGGTCGGTGTAGGGGCAGTTTTATCTCAAGGGTCAGCTGCTCTCACTAACCTCAGACCATGTGCATTCTTTTCCAAGAAATTCTCGTCTTGTGAAAGGAATTATGATATTGGGAATCGCGAGCTCCTTGCCATCAAATGGGCGTTTGAAGTGTGGCGCCATTTCCTGGAAGGAGCTCTTCACCCAGTGACAGTGATCACAGATCACAAAAATCTTGTGTACTTGGATAATGCAAAACGTCTCAATGCCCGTCAAGCTAGATGGGCGTTGTTTTTCTCTCGTTTTAATTTTGTGGTCACTTTCCGACCTGGTACCAAGAATGTCAGGGCTGACGCCTTGTCTCGGAGTTTTGGTATCCCTGAGGGTCCTGAGTCGGAACCCGGTAACATCTTACCTGCTGGTACTGTTTTGGCAGCCATCTCCTCTCACCTCTCAGATCAAATTCGCTCCAAACAAAATTCTGCCCCAAGAGACCTTCCGGAAGGCAAAATGTTTGTTCCCTTGTCCCTTCGATTGAGAGTGTTAGAGGAGACACACTGTTCCGTACTAGCAGGTCATCCAGGTGTTCGGGGAACACTAGATCTATTGAAAAGAAACTACTGGTGGCCACATATGAATACTGACGTTCATGCATTTGTTCTAGCTTGTCAGGTCTGTGTGCGAGGAAAGGTCCCCAGGAGATGTCCTGAGGGACCTCTTCTCCCGCTCCCAGTGCCAGACAGGCCTTGGTCTAACGTGTCTATGGATTTTGTTACCGATCTGCCACTCTCTCAAGGGTTCTCTGTTATATGGGTGGTGGTGGATCGTTTCTCTAAGATGGGCCATTTTGTTCCGCTAAAGAAGCTGCCTTCAGCAGAGGAATTGGCAGATCTATTTATTCAACATATTGTGCGTCTCCACGGTATTCCTGATGAGGTTGTGTCTGACAGGGGGGTACAATTTGTGGCTAAGTTTTGGCGAGCTTTCTGTTCTAAGCTTGAGGTAAAATTGTCCTTTTCCTCTGCCTTCCATCCCGAAACGAATGGGCAGACGGAGAGGATGAATCAAGAGCTCATACAGTACCTTCGTCTTTTTGTTTCTGACTGTCAACATCTGTGGGTCTCATATCTTCCGTTAGCAGAGTTTGCCATCAACAATCACACTAGTTCATCCACACTCACATCTCCTTTCTTCTGTAATTATGGATTCCATCCCAGGTTTTCCTTCTCGTCATCGTCAGTTTCGGATACCCCTCGTGCTGAGTCCATAACTAACCAACTGTGCACAGTGTGGTCGCAAGTTCAGCAGAACTTGAAAAGAGCACAAAGTTTAATGGTCCATTCATCTAGAAGTAGGCGTACTGTCTCTGAAACTTTTGTTGTGGGTGACAAGGTCCTATTGTCTACTAAGAACCTTAAGTTGAAAGTTCCGTCTCTGAAATTGGCTCCTAGGTTCATTGGTCCGTTTACCGTAACTCATGTTATTAATCCGGTATCGTTCAAGGTGGCGTTGCCCTCTGACTGGCGGGTTCACAATACGTTTCACAAGAGTCTGTTGAAACGCTATGTGGATCCTGTGGTACCCCTCCCTGACCCTCCCTCGCCATCTGTGGTGGAGGGTGATCTCGAGTATGAGGTAGAGAGGATTGTCGATTCCAGACTGGTCAGGAACTCTCTTCAATACCTCATTCATTGGAAGGGTTTCGGTCCTGAGGATAGATCCTGGGTCCCTGCTAGGGATGTTCATGCTCCACGATTGGTTAAATCTTTTCATCGGGACTATCCGTCTAAACCATCCTTAGGGTCTAAGGGTCCGGAGGCCCCTCGTGGAGGGGGGGTACTGTCAGGTCTGGTCATCAGAGAACATAGGTTCTATGTTTTGCTTGGTTTTCTGAGTTTTTGTGTGTTTCTGTTTAGTGCCTACGCCTTGCCTTGAACCACGTTCACACTGTGGGTTGTTTTGGAGCCAACGCCCAGCTTCTTGTTTGGTTTGTCTACTCAGGGTTAATACTCAGGTGCTGGCTGAGTGGCTTCTCTGAATCTGGTCCATTCTGGACCTGGGGGTGGGATTTCTTCCTGCATATATACCTACCTTCCTCTCTGCTCCTTGCTGGTTTTTGCAATTCCTTGCTATTCCTGCTTGCGTTGTATAGTGTATCCTGACTGCTGATTTGACCCTTGGCTTGTATCTGACTACTCTACCGTCTTCCGATTTTGTACCTTGCTATTCCTGGTTTTGACGCGGCTTCCTGACCATCCATTTGGTGTTTTGTCTGTCGTGTTTGTTGTTCCCTGTTCCCTGCACCTTATACAGTGTATTTCGCAGTCTTCGTGGTTGTCGCCCCACGGTTTAGCGTGGGTGAGGCAATAGGCAGGGACAGAGGGTTGGGTAAGCTCAGGGCACACGCTCCTCTGTTGTCTGTTTATCCCAACCTTGACAATATTTCTATATTGGCTGGAGCCAGTTTATCTGATACAGAGCTTCAAATATCGGTTTCTTCTCACACAGCCATACGGTATATAAATATCATACATTTTTGGCTGCCTGCAGTCACCGCTAGGGGGAGCTATTGAACAAAGTACTAGATGTATAAATAAATACACATTCAGTTCCCCTGCAGCCAAGCTGTTATATATTGGAGTAATAGCCTATGAAACATGAATGAGCTTGTGTCATACTTATGTGTCCCAGGAGTTCCTACTGATACTGTGGTCAGTTTATACATTTGTTGTTGATTTAATATAACATATATACTATATGTCCACATTTTAAAGTATTTAGGCATATATTTCTATGAATTTCCATGGAAGCATTTTCTATATTCTGTTTAAAATGTCATGGATATGGCATTTAAAGGCCTTCCTACACACTTGTTGGCATTATACCTTTTTCTTTGTATTCCACTGCTTCCCATGTATTAACATGCTGACTTTCTAACAGTACTTAAAAATCTGAAATATTAATACTAATTATTCCTCTGGAGATGGCACTTTATCTTTTTGTTATACCTGCCCTGTGGGTGATCTTAGTTTTCAATCTTATGTCTGAACAGGCTGAAGGCATGAAAAATCAAAGGTCAACAGGAAGGAACTCCTATGGTCTCCTTGATTAAGATAAAAATAAACTGCATCTGCAGCACAACATATGCTCAGTCATAAAAATGAATAACAACACAATACACATAAGAATAAAATTAACAATAAAAGCTATTATCAATATAACTAGCATTGATACATATTTAATAATACCTAGCAATTATACCCTGTGTGAAAAGGGTATTTTTTAATTATTCTTATTGGTACTTTATCTTTTTTTTTATAATTTATTTAATTATTAGCCTTATAATGTGATGATATTATGTAGTGAGCTCCGTAACGTTTACAAACCTCCATTGTTCTGTGTCCAGAGTACAGGATGCATTCCGGGACATAAATTTTGCATACTGGACATATCTTTGGAGGAGGGGCTGGAAGGTATAAAATTCCAAAAAGAGAAAAAACATGGATCACACATATGCATTGACCTCTTGCTTTTCACCACAATTTACATTACTTTTCAACATAATTGCTAGTATACAATGCCATAGTCCACTTAATGAACACAAGGCCATTTGAATATATTTTGATAGAAAGTGCATAAGCCCCCTCACCATGTCAGGGTTGCTTCTTCTGTAATTTGGCGCAGCACCACCTGGAAAGTATAAACTTCAACGGTATCGTATGTATCTAAAACAAAGCTCAATGGGCGTCTCCTTCTCCCTGGCTGTAGCGCTGTCCAATCGCAGCGGAAAGCGTCACAGCCAGGGAGGAAACCTATTGAAAATACATTCTCCATAATAGTCAACATTACAAATAATCTTTCCTCTCTTCTTAGCTTCACTTTGAAACCTGATATCCACAGCAGGGATACATTTTCTCTTTTGGCACCTGAATCTGAGCCCATACTGCTGTATATTGTTCCCCAAAAGTTTTAGTTGAGCCCTAGAGTAAGTGACATAGCCTACACATGGTACCCCACTTTCGTATCCTATAACACTTACATGCAAGACGTGGCACTTGCTTACCATAATGTCCCAGTCCAGTCTGGCCACTTATAATATCCCATCATCCATTACATCAGATTGATCAAGGATACTAAAAAAAAAATACGTGGAAATATAGATAGATTTATAAAAATATAAATAAAAGTTAAAAAATGCTTCTTTGTAGCAATGGGTCAGCACTGTTCTCAGGTTCAGTTTAAATTGCCAGTTCAAAGCATAGTCCCAGCATTAAATCCTGCATAGCTCCAGCTGCAGATTTTGGTGCCATCTTGCATGATGGGATGTCCCTCAGCTGGATGGGAGCAACAGAGATGATGTGGGATGGATGAATAATATGCTGGGGCACCTCTGTACGATTGGCAGGATCAAATGAATGGGAAAGAGCATCTACTTTAATATTTTTGTTAGCCGGGTGGAAATGCAGAATGAAATTGAAGCAGCATCTCTGGATCCATCTCTAAGCCCGAGTTACAGATAATATAGCCTAATGTCTTTTCAAGCATGAATTTTTCAAATTTAGCATAAAATCTGTTCTGTTGGAGAACCATGCATACTTGTCTCCAGTGTGCAGACAGGTCAGGTGAGAAAATCAGGATGTCATCCAAGTAATCAACTACATAGGTATGGAGGAAATCATGATAAATGTCATTAACAATTTCTTGATGAACTGCAGGAGCATTACTTAGACCAAAGGGCCATCTTGAGTGTTAAAGGCAGTCTTCTACTCATTACCCTCTTGGATCTGAACAAAATTGTAAGCTCTGCTGAGATCTATTGAAAAGATTTCTGGAAGTAGTGGTAAAAGGTACTTTTTTTTTAAAAAAAAGGGGAATTTCAGTCAGCACATCCCAGTGCGCAGGTGCACATTGCTATGGCTAAATGCACAAGGAAAGGAAAATACATACAATGCAACGGCACACTGCCAACCAGATAAAGCACAAAGATTGTACTGGAGGTGTGGCTACTCCATTTGGTCATGCACTCCTGACTAGCCCCGTCTGCCCCATAGGCTGATTTTAATTAGTGTAACTATAAAGCCGAATGGACTCGGCATGCATGTTGGTACCTGCATCCCTGTATTAGTGGAGGCCTATGAAGCACCATAAATGGCAAAAGGCAGAAGGGACCCAGCATGCATGTGGAACCAAACACCCCCTGATTATACGGAAGCCAAGGTTGGCACATAACAGGTAGGAAATAGCGTTAGGTTTCCGTTCTACAGAGATCACCTTGATGATTTGGTGGACGGGCCCAGATAATTTTGTACAAAATATATCTGCCAAGAATCTCTAATTTACTAAACAAGCATAGCATTAGCTTCAGAATACCTCATATCTCTATGGCATTTTGTGCTTTATCTGGTTGGCAGTGTGCCGTTGCATTGTATGTATTTTCCTTTCCTTGTACTTTTTTTTTTATAAAGTCATTTTATTTTATCTGTGGTAATCAATACACGGTTGGAGAGACCTACCTTTTATCTTTACAAAGAAGAACCCAGCACCACTCAAGGAAAAAGACTTTTGGATAAAGCCTCTTCCCAGGTTATATTAACAGATCAGACATGGCATGTGTTTCAGGTAGAGACAATGGGTAGAAGCGTCCACTTGGAAGAGTAGTTCAGGTATCAGGTCGATGGGACAATCATAGGAACAATGTGGTGGCAGGGTTTCAACTTCTTTCTTCTCAAAGACATGAGAAGCATGGCTAGGCAGGAGGTAGGCCCTGAAAATTCTGAGGAACAGGTGGGCTCAGACAGGCAGAACTGAGGTCAGACAGTAGGAGTGACAGGCAGAACCCCAATACAGAATTTGTCCCAAACTTCAGTCTAGAGCAGGACTCTACATGTACCTATGACACAAAGAGTGTAATGCTCGCATTGAATACACTATCTAAAACTGACCTTACTCATACTTTTAGCATTTGTTCAATGTTGTTCAGTGGCAGATACTGTACCTATGACCCAGAAGTTTTCTGGCTGATTGATTACAATAAATACCAAAATTTACCTAAACACACACACACACACACACACACATAAACCACCCCTCCACCACCTATCAATCTTTCCTGTTAGTATAGAGAAGAAAGGTTTGACATGAAGAAAAGGGTTAACTGTACATCTATGAGATATGGAGGAATGAACCGTAGGGGAGAAGGCATTAACTGAATTAACTGAGAAGGCATTAGCTGAATAACAGCAATTTCCCTGTAGCAATAACTAGGAGAGGGTTATTGCTACAGGGGAATTGCTGTGAGAGAATGGGATTAATACCAGGGGTAAGGGTGAGGGAAGGGTCCTATGAGAGGAAAAAATGGTTTAAACAGATCAGTACTTTGCAAGGAGACCAGCTGCTGAGTGAGGGAAAGAAGAGCAGGACAGTTTGGGGAGGAAAGGGTTACGTGGTAGAACTAAGCACAGAGCCTCTGACGTGCTCCTAATAGCAGTGTGTAGCTCCCTTTACTTAGCCAAGTTACTGGTTGAGTCCAATGGATGGATCTGTGATCTGCTAGTCAGGGGTAGCAGTGAGGCAGAATCAGAATATGCTAGTTCCAGGGGAGGATTCTTCTTTGGTGTAGGGACTCTTCAGCTGAGGACACTTCAGGTGAAGGCCTGAATACAGCTGTTCTGAGGAGCACATCAGCACTAGGCTTTTTAAATCCAGTACTATGCCCTCCTCTTAAAACGTCATGCAGTCATGTACAGGCTACTAACAGGGCCTGTAAGTGACTCCTGGAGGCTTATATACATTGGTGTAACTATAGGAAAAGCAGGGGAAGCGGCTGCTTCAGGGACTGAGTTGAGAAGTGGCCCTGGAATAGTGTTTTCTCTAGTACAATTCAGGCCAGGTCTGGCCCCCTCCAGATATAGTCACATTGGGGGGCCGTATCTTTTCAGAAGAAATGAAGATGGCACTCACCCGAAAAGTCCAGATTCGCTTTATTTGTCCAAAAAAGACAGACTTGCATATAAAGTGGCAGGGGTGCCGTAACGCTACACAAGTGCTGCAGAGCGGCGGCGGCCATTTCGCGCAAGATGCACTTCCTCTGGCCTCTCTAGACTCCTGAAACAAGTGCATCATCTCTTAAGCAGGAGTGCCGGCCCCCAGCTGACATGAGCACAAGCAGCAAGGGGGGGAGGGGTTGCACTAGTTGCTCAGACTTTTAAAAACATGTATATAACCATATAAATGCAAATGTGCGACCAACTAATGATTAAAGGAATACATTCAAATAATTTTTATCATTAAGACGTAACGGTCCTAGTGCATTGGTTCTAATGATCCTACTGGCTTCTCTGCGAAGTAACACTGCGTGTCGGCTGCCCCCTCTGGGCATATTGGGAATTTTTTCTATCCCTGCAAATGAAAGAATCCTAGCGTTGCCTGTATGGATCTGTCTTACATGTTCGATTAAACGAGGACATCCTTTACCTGACACCACAGAACTTAAGTGCTCCCTAATTCTTTTGAAAAGGGGTCTGATCTTTTGCCTATATAAAATAAACCACAGGGGCATGTTATCATATATACTACATATTTTGTCCTACAAGTAATCAGCTGTGTAACATTATGTTCAATGCCACCAAAACGCAGTGATTTACTCTGTAAGTTATACTGGCAAAACGAGCAGCTCCTACATCTATGATTATCTCTAGGTACAAAGTCCCTAATCCACATCTTGGGTTTACTATCTATGTATCTACTTCGTACCAGCCTGTCCTTTAAAGGGGGGCCATGGCAAGTATAAGGTGTCCATTAGTGTTGATCAAATCGAGCTTCGGATCCAAGATCGGAAGTCAATTTGTTCAAAACTTTGTTTGAATGCTGTACGGAGATTCAGCTCCATATAGCATTCAAATGTATGGGCTCCGGTGAGGTAAATTTGTTATCACCGAAGTCCTGTGAGACTTCGGACTTCAATTCTTAAACTTAAAAACCATTTAAAAACTTGGATCCTAAGTCGCCTTCGGTACCGAGGTACCAGCCGGTACCAAAGCTTACTCACTGTAATGCTAATGTAATGATAAAGCCAAATTGATGCCCAGCAAATGCAGTGTACCGGACACACTGTGCAAGCCGTCACACTCTGCAGGAAGGGAGACTTTGGCAGATCCCTTCCCAGTTGTCAGTAGCAGAGCGGCTGATGGCTGGGCACACCAGGCACAGTTGGGCAAAACCCCAAAGTATATACTGTGACACTATGCAATGGTCAATAGGGAAACACGAGAATAGTCAGTAAACGTAAGCCAGGGCACAAGAGCCAGAAGACAACCAAAACCAAAGCCAGAGTCAATAACCAGAGAAACCACTGCTTCAGATCCAGAACCAGGGAAGCAACTGAATAATCAGCAGTGAGTAAGGGAAAAGACCAGGTTTAAATATCCCTCCACAGATCACCTGACTCTGCTGAGGTAACACCCAATCTCCACCCTCAGACCAGGGAAGAACAGGTGAGGGCTGAGAGTGTGTAGAGGAGGGAACCTCCCACCACATGTCTAAGTCAGGAGACATAACAACAGAAGTTCCCTGGCAACAGCTGATGTTAGGGGTTCTGGCTTCCCAGGACTCCTGACCAGTGTCAGCGCTGGGAATGACGCCATCCCATCTCCCAGCAGAACCAAGATCCAGAGTGGATCTTACAGAGTGATGCGAGCGTGTAAAGTGGAGGGCCAAAGACCACCTTGGAAAATGAGAGACACGTTTTCGTGTGGTGACATGCTTCAGGTGAGACTGCGTCTGTCTCCCTGGCTGCCTGACACTTATGTTCCAAATTTTAAAATGGTTTTTAATTTAAAAATTGATTGCCAAAGTTATTCACCTAAGACTCGTGAGACTTCGGTGATAACAAATTTCACTTCACCAGAGGCCATACATTTTAATGCTGTACAGAGATGGATCTCCCTATAGGATTAAAACAAAGTTTTGAACAAATCGATCTTGGATCTAAAAGCTTGATTCGCTCAACACTAGTGTGCATACTAGAGTAAGAAGGACCTTTGAAAAATAGTAATCGTAGGCTAAAGGACCTTTGATGATGTCATCATGTCACATGATCGCAGGTCCATTAGCCTCTAAAAGACACCAAAGGAGAACCTGCAGCCTATAAGTAAATAAGTGTGTGCGTGTGAGTGTGTGAATGTTTGTGTATCTGTGTCAACTTCTGCTTATTCTGTATATAGGAGATAACACCAGTGTCTTAAATATCTGGATATAAGTAGTAGTAGTGTATATATATATATATATATATATATATATATATATATAATATGTTGTAGCTCCTGCTGAGAAAGCAGATGACTCACAGCAGCATTGTCGATCCCTGGCAGAAGAGGAAGACACTCCTGATATTATATAGAGCTCCAAGCAAGATTTGGGTGGAGGCACTGCACCATAATTAGGTGAGATCCCAGGATAGGTCATCAATAGCAGATAAATATAAACATCAATCAGCTGCTTGAAGAGAAGGCAGTGCTCATTCTCTGCTCTGTTTACCCGCTCGCTGGAGCAATTGCAGTGGTGAACACGTGTAATCCACTTCTATGGGAAGGCTCGTTCCTTCACACTTGAACAGATGGAGCCTTTCGGTAGAAGTGAATGGGGACAACATACTTGTAATTACACCTGCTCAACACTCTTCAAACAGCTGACTGCCAGGGGTGATTGGTGTCAGACTCCCACTGATCTAATATTGATGACCTCTCCAGATTAAACTATGTCCGCAAGGGAGCTGGCATACTTTAACCCCTTAAAGACCCTACCATTTTTCACCTTAAGGACCAGGCCATTTTTAGCAAATCTGACATGTCTCACATTATGTGGTGATAACTTTAAAATGCTTTTACTTATCCAGGCCTTTCTGAGACTGTTTTCTCGTCACATATTGTACTTCATGACAGTGGTAAATTTGAGTCAAAATATTTCATTTTTATTTATAAAAAAATACCAAATTTACCAAAAATTTAGAAAAATTAGCAAATTTCCAAATTTTAATTTCTCTACTTTCAAAATACATAGCAATACCTGCAAAAATAGTTATTACTTTACATTCCCCATATGTCCACTTCAGGTTTGGATCATTTTGAAAATGACATTTCTTTTTTTTTGGGACGTTAGGAGGCTTAAAAGTTTAGAACCAAATCTTGAAATTTTTCACAAAATTTCCAAAACCCACTTTTTAAGGACCAGTTCAGGTCTGAAGTCACTTTGTGAGGCTTACATAATAGAAACCACCCAAAAATTACCCCATTTTAGAAACTACACACAACTTATTTTACAAACTTTGTTAACCCTTTAGGTGTTCCACAAGAATTAAAGGAAAATGTAGACAACATTTCTGAATTTCACTTTTTTGGCAGATTTTCCATATAAATCTATTTTTTCCAGTAATAAAGCAAGGGTTAACTGCCGAACAAAACTCAATATTTATTACTCTGATTCTGTAGTTTACAGAAATGCCCCATTTGTGATCGTGAACTGCTGTACGGGCACACGGCAGGGCACAGAAGGAGAGGAATGCCATATGGTTTTAGGAGGGTAGATTTCACTGGAAAAATTTTTAGTTATCATGTCACATTTGATGCACCCCTAGAGTAGACTAACGTTCATCTGATAGGTTAGATCATGTGATATTTTTATAGAGCAGGTCGTTACGGACACGGCAATATCTAATATGTATACTTACTAATATGTATACATATTTATTTAAGTTTCACACAATAATATTTTTGAAGCACAAAAAATCATGTTTTAGTGTCTCCATTTTGTAATGTGACAAAAAAAGGCTTTTCTTACACCGTTTTTATTTTTATTTTTTTTACGGTGTTCACCTGAGGAGTTAGATCATGTGATATTTTTGTAGAACAGGTTGTTACAGACGTGGCGATGCCTAACATGTATACTCATTTTTATTTATTAAAGTTTTACACAATAATATAATTTTTGAAACAAAAATAATCATGTTTTATTGTCTCTGTAGTCAGAGAGCTGTAATTTTTTTATTTTTTGGGCTCATTTTTTGCAGGATGAGATGACGGTTAGATTGGTACTATTTTGGGGGACATACGACTTTTTGATGACTTGGTATTACATTTTTTGTGATGAAAGGTAACAAAAATGTCTTTTTTAGCACAGTTTTTATTTATTTATTTTTACAGTGTTGACCGGGCGGGGTGGATCATGTGATATTTTTATAGAGCAGGTTGTTACGAACGCGGCGATACCTAATATGTATATTCTTTTTTTTTTTTCTATTTTTTACAATTTTATATGTGACTTTTTATGGGAAAAGGGCTTTTTTGTTTTTTAATTGAAACTTTATTTTTTTAAAAACACTTTTATTTTACCTTTTTTTTACTTTTTACTTATGTCCCACTATGGGACTTCAACATTACAGGGTCTGATCCCTGTTTCAATGCAGCACAATACATCTGTATTGTACTGCATTGACTATCAGTGTATTACACACTGTAATACACTGATAGTTTGCCTATGAGACCCAGCCTGTGGGCTGGGCCTCATCGGCCTCCGTAGCTGCCGGGCTCCTAAGCCTCTGAGATCGCGGGGTGCGAATGGAACAGCTGAGGGAGCGCAAACCTCCCCTATGCCGCGGTCAGCGCTGACCGCGGCATATGAGGGGTTAATCCACCGGCATCGGCGTCATCACCGATGCTGGTGGACACAGCAGGGATCCGACAGTTACTGCTTCTAATGGGGGCACCTGGCATGGGGGGCAAGGAAGGACCCCAGAACGAGAATGCTCGTCCTGGGGCACTAAGTACCCACAATTTAGGAAGAGCATTCTCGTCCTGGGTCCTTAAGGTGTTAAACCATATCACATGGCTGGTGGAGCCAAGCACCAAAGTTATGTAGAGGCCTATAGTTATGTAGGCACATCTACATAACTTTGACTCATCCACCGCCAAGGCAGGGGCATTAAGACTGGCGTATAAATCAACAGTCTTAATAAATGACCCCCAAAATCTTTAGAATAAGATAATAGATAAAGTCTGATCTTAGACTTGGTCATTTATTTATTGAGGAAAATGATCCAATATCACTAGTATGAGTGGCAAACATATGGTGTACTTTTGTTTTCGGTATCTTGTGTGACCCTTCTTATGTAGCAATAACAGCAACTAAATGTTTCCAGTAATTGTTGATTAGTCCTGCACATTGGCAAATTCCTTCAACTTTAACTCTGTTATGTTAATGGGTTTCCTCCGATGAACTGCTTGCTTCAGGTCTGTTATTCACCATTTCTTTTGGATTAAGGTCAGGACTTTCACTTGGCCATTCTAAAAGTTTAACTTTATTCATTAACTATTCTTTGGTAAAAATGAGTTGTGTGATTAGGGTTGTTGTCTTGCTGCATGACCCACGTTCTCCTGATATTTAGCTCACAGACAGCTGTCCTGACATTTTCCTTTAGAATTTTCTAGTATAATTCAGAATTCATTGTTCCATATGTTCCATATAGGCCTATATGTTTCAATTCAGTGTTTTCCTTTCTCCAAACATAACTCTTTTCATTTAAACCAAAAACTCATCCTTCCACAAAACATTGTTCCAACAGCCTTCTAGTTTATCCAGCTGATATTTTACAGTTTGCTAACTGTAGAAGGCAGCAATGTTCTTTTTGGAAAGCTGCAGCTTTCTTCTTCCTTTTCTGCCTGTTTCAAGATGTGAAGTCAAAAGATTTGAGAATGAATAAACTTACGCAGGCTAAGAGAATAAATATATTTACTAAATGTGATTAAATATATGATAAAATGGACACATCAAATACAGAATTAAAAAAGTAAATAATTATCACTGACCTACATATGCAATATGGGGTAGGACTTCGATCGCCATGTCGTAGCACATGGACGACACCCCGGGGTGTACAAGATATAGGACAAATCAATACTTACATCCTACCTAGAATGAAGTCTTCAATGCAGTGCCACCTAATTGTTGGTGCAAAGAGTTACACCTCTCAGTCCCACCTCCAGTGTGTAGCACCCAAGTCAGTGAGATTGCTCAGGAATGTGGTCTTATCAGCACAATGGGGGATAGGTACTAACTATCTCTAACCAACTACATTACAAGGAAGACTTTATTACATAGTTATTAAAGGTAATATAAAATACAGAATTAAAGGGGACAGAACCAATCAGTTTTTCAAAATACCCTTACAATACACTGCCATATACTCCATTCTTGCTCAGTGTCCTCTCAGCATCCTCCTGATGGTGGACTCATGGATCATTAACTTTAGCTAATAGGAAAAAGGCCTTGCTCTTTGTGTGATTTTTGTTGGTTGACTACATTTTGGGAATGAAATAATGATTTTAAATTTCCACATTTTGTACACAATCTGTCTGAATGTGGATGTAACAGCGGTGGCTGTGTGCCGCTGTTCTCCTGCTTACCGCTGCAGTCCTGGGCGCCGTGTTCAGTGGTGATCTGCTGCCTGTGCCTCCCCATTCACCACTGGAGTCCTGGGCTCTGTCCTTGCAGGTACTGTTTGTTCTGAGATCCATTCCACAGTTTCCCTTCAGCCCTGGCCAAAGCATGCTTGATGCTTCTTCCCTGCAGCTCTTCCTTAAGGGCCGGCATGTGTCACTACCTGTGCTTTATGGGTTAGATCATGTGACCTTGCTGCCCATTCTGGTAATGACTTGGCCTTCTGACTACCTCTATACCTCCGGTACCTTGCTCAGGTACCTCCTGGTCCGCCTGGACCAGCTGCCTTGTGTGCCAATCCTCCTCAGGAGGTAGCGACCTGGTGTTCTCCTCGGTAAAGTCTATCCCCACCATCTGGGGTATTGTGAAGAACGAGGGGTTCACTTAGACAACATCCTTAGAGGTGGTAGGTGGTGTCCAGATGGTTTTGTAACCCTTTCCAGCCTGATGAGCCTCAACAACTCTTATTCTTAGGTCCTCAGAAATCTCCCTTAGTTGTGCCATGATATACTTCCACAGTCAGGTGTTTTGAAGATCAGACTTTGATAGATCCCTGTTCTTCAAATGAAACAGGTCACCCACTCACACCTGATTGTCATCCCATTGATTGAACACACCTGACTCTAACTTCACTTTCAAATTATCTGCTAATCCTAAAGGTTCACTTCACATACTTTTGATACTCACAGTCATGTGACACTGGTTAATTTTCCTCAATAAATAAATTACCAAGTGTAATATTTTTAACTCATTTGTTTGATTTGGTTTTCTTTATCTACCAGATATAGACTGGGAAACTGAAACCTGTATATATCATAAAGGAAACAGGTTCTTGGCAATAACCAAAGACAATTACCTTTCCCAACTGGTTTAGGGCCCGACTAGAGTGATGGCCATACTGGACTTAGTATTAACCAATAGACCTGACAGAGCAACAGATGTGCAGGTTGGGGGACACCTGGGAAATAGTGACCATAAAATAATAACCTTCCAGTTGTCATTCAAAAGAGTGGTTCTTCAGGGAGGAACAAAAATACTAAACTTCAAAACAGCTAAATTTAGTCAACTAAGAGAGGCCATAGGCCTAACTAACTGGGACAAAGTCCTCAAAAATAAAAATACAGCCACAAAATGGGATATTTTTAAAAGCATCCTAATATCTAATTGTGAGAGGTACATACCTTATGGGAATAAAAGGTTAAGGAACAAGAAAAAACCAATGTGGATAAATAGAGCTGTAAAGAAAGCAATAAATGACAAAAAGAAAGCATTTAAATCAGTAAAACAGGAGGGTGGTGAGGAAGCATTGAAAAACTATAAGGAAATAAATAGAATATGTAAAAGACAAATAAAAACAGCCAAACTAGAGACCGAGAGATTAATCGCTAAAGAGAGTAAAACTAACCCTAAAATGTTCTTTAATTATATAAATGGTAAAAAGTATAAACCTGAAGGTGTCTGCCCCTTACAGAGTAATGATGGGGTAGTTGCAGAGAGCGATGAGGAGAAAGCAAAGCTACTAAATATCTTTTTCTCCACTGTATTCACTGAGGAAAATAAACTGTCAGATGAAATGCAGAATATAAAAGTAAATTCCCCATTAAAAGTGCTCTGTCTGACCCAGGAAGAAGTAGAGCTGCATCTTAAAAAGATTAAAATAGACAAATCGCCAGGACCGGATGGCATACACCCCCGTATCCTAAGAGAATTAAGTAATGTCATCACCAGACCCTTATTTCTGATATTTAAGGACTCTATACTGACAGGGAGTGTTCCACAGGATTGGCACATAGCAAATGTGGTGCCAATATTCAAAAAGAGTCCAAAAACAGAGTCCGGGAACTATAGGCCGGTAAGTTTAATATCTGTTGTGGGTAAACTGTTTTCTAAGAGATGCTATCTTGGAGTACCTCAATGAAAATAAGCAAATAACTCCATATCCGCATGGCTTCATGAGGGATCGGTCATGTCAAACCAATTTATTCAGTTTCTATGAGGAGGTAACATCTAGACTTGACCACGGCGAATGAATGGATGTCGTATATCTGGACTTCTCCAAAGCATTTGACACCGTACCACATAAAAGGTTACTATATAAAATGAGAATGCTTGGACTGGGAGAAAATGTCTGTATGTGGGTAAGTAACTGGCTCAGTAATAGAAAACAGAGGGTGGTTATTAACGGTACATACTCAGATTAGGTCACAGTCACTAGTAGGGTACCACAGGGGTCAGTATTGGGTCCTATTCTCTTCAATATATTTATTAATGATCTTGTAGAAGGCTTGCATAGTAAAATATCAATTTTTTTCAGATGACACTAAACTGTGTAAAGTAATTAACACAGAAGAGGACAGTACACTGCCACAGATGGATCTGGATAGACTGGAGGCTTGGGCAGAGAAGTGGCAGATGAGGTTTAACACTGATAAATGTAAGGTTATGCATATGGGAAGAAATAATGCAAGTCACCAGTACATACTGAATGGTAAAACATTGGTTAACTCTGACATGGAAAAGGGCTTAGGAATTTTAGTGAAAAGCAAACTAAGCTGTAGAAACCAGTGTCAGACAGCTGCTGTCAAGGCCAATAAGATAATGGGTTGCATCAAAAGGGGCATAGATGCCCATGATGAGAACATAGTCCTGCCACTTTACAAATCACTAGTCAGACCACACATGGAGTACTGTGTACAGTTCTGGGCTCCTGTGAACAAGGCAGACATAGCAGAGCTGGAGAGGATTCAGAGGAGTTACTACAGTAACCAGAAAGATTATCAAAATTAGGGTTATTCACTTTAGAAAAAAAGACGACTGAGGGGAAATCTAATAACTATGTATAAATATATCAGGGGTCAGTACAGAGATCTCTCCCATTATCTATTTATCCCCAGGACTATGACTGTGACGAGGGGACATCCTCTGCGTCTGGAGGAAAGAAAGTTTGTACACAAACATAGAAGAGGATTCTTTATGGTAAGAGCAGTATGACTATGGAACTCTCTGCCTGAGGAGGTGGTTATGGTAAGTTCACTAAAAGAGTTCAAGAGGGGCCTGGATGTATTTCTGGAAGGTAAAAATATTACAGGTTACAGTTACTAGAGATGGGTCGTTGATCCAGGGAGTTATTCTGATTGCCTGATTGGAGTCGGGAAGGAAGTTTTTCCCCTGAAGTGGGGAAAATTGGCTTCTACCTCACAGGGTTTTTTTGCCTTCCTCTGGATCAACTTGCAGGATAACAGGCTGAACTGGATGGACAGATGTCTTTTTTCGGCCTTATAAACTATGCTACTATGTTACTTTTAGGACTTGTGTGAAAGCAGAAATATAGAGAATTTTGAAGGGTTCTCAAATGTTCAAGCACCACAATATGTACAAAACCTTTATGTACAATTTTCTATTTCAATAACTCTGCCTTTCAGTTAAAGTCTCCAGGGTAGTCACTTAAAGGGTATTTAATACACTACTGTTCATATGAAAGAAAGAAAAAACAAGTTTGCACTCCCAACAATAAGCTGTTTGAAGAAACTATTAGCCTTGGAACTAACACAGACAATAAAGCTGGAAGAGCAGCTCAGTTCTCTGTGTAATGGCTGTGCCAGGTTACATCAGTTTAGCTACTTTTCACTTGGAGGTACTGAAAACACATTTCAGAAGTCTGCAATCAGTCATCTCGATCAATTGTCCATGCAGTTTTTTATTCAAGCGATGGTCAGCCGAAATGGTTGGAACTGGTCATTTCTGACAAGTTTAATCTCATGAATAAGTCCATCTTAGGTATGGAAAATTCTAAAGAATCAGTTTCAGAACTGAGTCTTCAGAAGACTGTTGCCAAATGATGAACCTGACTTTGGTTTGAATGATTTATAAGATGTGTCATATTTATCAAGTTCAATTTACGTAGTGTGATTACTACCCTATGTTAAAGGACTGATCCCTATGACTGTTAGGGCCCAAGTTAGCCATAGATGGGAAAATAAATTAGTTTGTTTTTCAATATGAAATGTTTTATTGTTCAGTTCTCCAGTCAGCCACCAGCACATAATTTATCAGGACAATTGACCAAATTTCTATGACAAAGGATTCGTTTGTCAAAAATAGCCACCCTATTTAACCAATTTTATGGTGTGTTCACACATAGTTGATTTGCAGACATTTATTGAACTGAAAATCGGTTCTACAGGACTGAATGGTGTTGCTAGTGCAGCATGTGCCCAGAGTTCTGCTAGCTCTATTCAGATGCATTGGACACATTGCTTTATTATGCAGTAAAAGACCAAGAGTTAAGACACACGTAAATACAAATAACATATCCTTTATTATACAGTAAAAGACCAAAGAGTTGTGACACGATTAAAAACATCAAAGAACCAGGACACATTCAAACATGTACGTTTAACATGTATAGTAGTGTGCAAAAACCTTTGGCAGGTGACGTTAAAATCCTGCTATTAAGAATCCTTTCAAAAACAGAAGTATTAATAATTTATTTTTTTATCAATTAACAAAATGCAAAGGAATGAACAAAAGAGAAATCTAAAACAGATCAGTATGTGGTGTGACCACCCTTTGCCTTAAAAACAGCATCAATTCTTCTAGGTACACTTGCACAAAGGTTTTGTTGGAACACGGTAGGGATGTTGCTCCAAACATCTTGGAGAACTAACCTCAGATCTTCTGTGGTTGTAGGCTTGCACAAATCTTTCTGTCTCTTTATGTAATTCCACACAGACATGATTATGTTGAGATCTGTGGGGCCATATCATCACTTCCAGGGCTCCTTGTTCTTCTTTAAGCTGAAAATAGTTGTTAATAACATTGGCTGCATGTTTGGGGTCGTTGTCCTGCTACAGGATAAATTTGCAGCCAATCAGATGCCTCCCTGATGGTACTGCATCATCCAAACCAAATCCCAAACTCCATTTGCTTAAATGGGTTGTCTGGGCTTTTTCTATTAATGACCTATCCTCAGGATAGGTCATCAATATCAGATTGACGGGGGTCCAACAACTGGCACCCTTGCCAATCAGCTGTTTGAGGAAATGGCAGTGCGCATGTGACGTCTTCCTACTCTCTTCTTGTCTGCTGTTGTTGTCCCATAGACATACAGCACCAGGAAAAGAGAAGGGAGATGACACATGTACACTGTGTGCGCTGTCTACTCAAACAGCTGATCCTCAGGGGTGCCGGGTGGCGGACTCCCGGCGATCTAATATTGATGACCTATCCTGATGATACGCCATCAATGTATGTATATGCACATGGTCATAGGCCATATTCTTAGCCACCATTAGATGGGGCTGGTGTCACCCTCTACATAAATAGAGGAGATAGAACAGTTTAGTTCAGTTGCAGTCTAGCCTAGCTAGGGCTACAGAGAGGAAGCTCATGTTTGGAGCTGACTCTCAAGCTCATCCTGAACCCTGTACCTCCTAGGACAGAGGCAGAATATCTACAGAAAGCAGACCAGATGAGAGAAAGAGGTGTAGGAAAAGACCATTATAGATAACATGTCTGATAAGACTGTAACCTTTTCAAAGAATGGAGCAGAAGTATTTGCCTGCTGTGAAGGGGAACTGCCCTTTGTGCGCCTAAAGTAGAGTACTACACCCCATGTTTGGATGCTTATGTTGGAGTCAGCTAGTGGAGTGCAGATGGAGGAAGACTACCTTAAAGAGATACCTTTTGGTCTGTTACTACCTGAGTAGCAGTGAAGCCTGTAATATCGGAGTGTGCCCCAAAAAAGAATTGGTGCACCCTTCCCATCACTGCATGCTGGCCCAGGGAGCTTCAGACCGTGATTACAACTACTACTATACTCATCCAGCCACCTACACTCATGAATGCTCTTGCAGCCCAGTCTCTAACCATAGTTGAGTGGAAACAAGGCCACATTACATAACTATGCAAAAAAACATAGGAACTGGGATGCAGAAAAATGGCAGTAGGTGTAAAACCAGCAATAGGGTCACTGCAGGGGAGTGTCTATGTAACTACTTGGGTGGGAGGAGCTATAAACTAATTGAACATTGCTAAAGGCGGTGCTGAAGAAAGGAGAAGTGCAGTGTCGGTTTGGTTGGATACAGCAACATGAAGTGCTACATATAAGATGAAAACAACTGAGAGTGATTTGTTTACATGGAGAAAATGGGTCAGGAGAGTCCAAATATAATAATAGTACAGGAAAGATGTACACGAGGTAAGCCACTACATGAGCTGTTTGTTAAAAATAAAAAAACATGTTATCTCATAAAACCCTTTAAAGGGGTTCTTCGGGAATTAAGAAAATGAAAATACCTAAATATTACTTTATTATAAATATATTCCCAAATACCTTTCATTAGTTATAATGGCTCCTTTAGTCTGGGGAGCAATCATTAGGAGAAATAAAATGGCCGCCATCCTATTAGCACACACAAAACCCTGTCCTAATCACACAGGAAGATGAGTTACTTCACAAGACTGAGGTAAAGAGCCGCCTCATCCTCCTCTCTGCTCTGCTTGCCAGGGATTATGATTCTGAATACAGCGGATAAGATCTTCAGCTGAATCTCTGCAGGAAAGGAGCTCATTAGGAGACATAAAGTACAGAGATGATTGATAGGACAGACTGTGGTAATAGAGACTGCATACAAATGCTGCTGCTCATTACTCACATCCCCTCTCTTCTCTGTACTTCATGTCTCCTCATGAACTCAGTTCCTACAGAGTTTCAGCTAAAGATTGTATCATCTGTATTTAGGATCATAAACCCTAACAAACAGAGAGGAGGATGAGGCAGCTCTTTATCTCAGTGTTGTGAAGTAACTTGTTCTCCTGTGTGATTAGGAAAGGTTTTGTGTGTACTAATAGGATGGCGACCATTTTGTTTCTCCTAATGATTGCTCCCTAAGCAAAATGAGACATTTTAACTAATGAAAGGTATTTGGAAATATATTTATAATAAAGTATTATTTAAGTATTTTCATTTTCTTAATTCCCGGAGAACCCCTTTAAGGTCCGCTACTGTTTTGTGCTTCAAAAACTGCATTAAATTAAACATATGCATGTGGCCATACACCCAAAAAACGTAGACTGGTGTAGGTAAACAGATGGGGCATTCATCAATCTAAATAATTATTCATCCTTTTTTACAAGGGAGAAACCAGGAGCCCTTTAGTCACCAGATATAAATATAGAACACTAGTGTCACCACAAAAACTAATAGGATCAGTTATCAAACTTGTGTAAAATAGAACTGGCTTAGTTGCCCATAGCAACCAATCAGATTCCACCTTTCATCTTCCAAAGGAGCTTTCCAAAATGAAAGGTGGAATTAGTGTTGTGTGATATACCGGTACTTATGACATACCGCGGTATTAAGAAATGGCAATATGGCGATATCACTGTTTCTTAATTACCGCTGTATTTTAGTGATGTCATAGGGGTAGTCTCACGCTTCTAAAACATCAGTACACTGGGCATTTACATGGTGTTCAGTGTCAGGAGGCTGCACCATTGCTATATCTGTCCCAACACAGCTTTGCCCAGCAACCATAGAGCAGTGGGGGGCAGGCCAGAGCAGCAGCAATCATAGAGAAGATGGGAGGAGAGATATCTACGATCCAGAAGTGCATTTGAGAGTGAGACAGGGGCTGCTGAGAGTGAAATATTAGACATGAGAGGGAGGGAGCCTAGGAGCAGACAGTATACCAACCGTGTAAGCTGTGCTGTATATCTGTATACACTGACCTTGTACCCTGTATGCACAGTATATACCGGGTGCAGGGTCAGTGTATACAGTTAAATAGGGTACAGGGTCAGTGTACGTAGGGTGCCAGTTCAGTGTATACAATTAAATGGGGTACAGGGTCAGTGTATACAGGGTGCAAGGTCACTGTATACAGTTAAATGGGGTACAGAGTCAGTGTATACAGTTATATATGAGGCACAGAACGTATCCCATATAATTGTATATACTGACCTTGCACCCTGTATACACTGTGCTGTACCCCATATATACCTGTATACACTGATCCTGCACCCCATATACACATGCGGTACCCCATATAACTGTATACACTGCTGAACCCAAAATACCTGCATACACTGACCACACACTCTTTATACACTGTGCTTTACTCTATATACCTGTATACACTAACCCTGCACCCTGTATACAAAGTGTTTTTTAGATGCTGGTGAGTGAAAGCCCTGTTCACCGCTCACTCCCAGGCCTGGACCTTATTACATGGTGTGTGTCAGTGGGGTCACAAACCTTTATAGGATAGCAAGCCTGGGTTGCCTGAGTACCAGACAGGACAGAGGGAGTGGACGGAGTCTGTCACCAAATTCCCAGCATGTTTTCAGTGTTTTTTCCTTCTAAATTGGGTATTTATCTTGATGTATATTGTTATTGCGATCAATTTATTAATATTGTGGGAATATTTTTGCTATTGCACAGCCTTAGGTGCAATCTGATTGGTTGCTGTGGGCAACTAAGCCAGTTCAACATTACATCAGTTTGATAAATAACCCCATAACAGTTTTGTGAGAAAAAGCAAACAAAATAAAAGAAAGTTGTAAAGTATAAATATAATAACAAATAGAATACTATGAATGTAGATAACTTTTGACAGTTGTGGTATTTCCATACTTACAAGTATGTTAGTATGTTAAAACTTAACTTTGTGTATTGAGCTTGAGAACACATAAAACTATATGTATTCCATTACACCTTTAGAGACTGTTGTCATCACATTTATTACCGCAGTAGATTCATAGGATTTCATAGGGGAAAGTACAGAAATGGAAACATGCAGTGCTGTAGATTTCCATTGCAGATAAGAACTATAGTAAAGTTCTCAAAATTGCCTATAACAATTTTAACAGAAATCCAACCCTACCTATCCTTTGTGCCGAAGCTTTTTGCAATGAGGCTTTTTTTTCCTACAGGAAGAGAAAGAAAAAATGGCAGCGCCACCTGTGTGATACCAGCTGGATATTGTAAATTATTAAAATAAGGTTGCGCTTACCATTGTTTGTTGTGTGAAGCCACAACAAGCTATCGAGCGCCCTCTGGTTATTTCTTTAGAGAACCCACCAGGCATCAAGGGTTCTTCTTTATGACTGCAGCCTGCGATCCTCGGGTCCCTTGCGGTTGAAAGCCGTCCGGGGTCTCGATAGTGATAGTAGTATTGAGGAAGGAAGGTTGGATCGCACTGGAATCGGCGCTGTCTATAAAGATGGATTGTCCACTCTTATCAGTTGATAAGGGGTGCTGTATTTATTAGAGTTTATCGTCAACGCGTTTCGAGGGTATTATGCTTCCCTCTTCGTCAGGACAATGTTACATGAGGCATAAACAAACACGCGCTTTATACAGTGGGGGGTTATTTTGGCGCGCGGGGAGCAAGTGGGGGGGTGGGTGGGGGGTGGGGGGTGTTGGAGGTGTGTCCTCCGTTGTACCGCCGATCCCCAAGGTTGATTTTACAAGTGAAAAGACATATGGAACATAACGTGGATAAATAAATAGATAAATAAATAGAAGGCAGAATAAAATGCTGATGTAAAAACATAGGGGATATCTCTTGTGTATATTAGTAGAAAAGGAAACCTTTTGATTTGAGGTTAGAATTAGATACTAAGTAGCATGTTTGGTATATTGGGCAGGTACGTTGTTGCAAAGTGGTTTTTGAAGACATTATCTAGCCTGTATTCTCTCAGTGTGGATCTTATATTTGTAGGTGAGCATGAGCGCAAGAGACTCTGTATGTATAGACATACAGTGAAGTGGGTTCTAATGGGTGTACACATAGAGATGTATATGTGTACTCATTCTGTCTATTTTTCACAAATAATTAGGTGGTGATTGTTTCACAGGCTGCTGTTATTCAGGCACGTCTCTGGGACAGTGGTCTTTTCCTCAGATATCTTATATCGGTATACATAATCTTTTCGTTATGTGGGGGGTCTAGTTTCGTTGTCTGGGACACCACTGGTGCGGTGGGTTTGAATAGGGCAGAATGTGGAGTAAGTGCAGGTTGTTTTGGATTGGTGGTGAGTGTGGGTTTTTGGTCATTTTCTGACCTATCTCATTGGGTGTGGGTCTGCATAAATTACTACATGTGATGTCAAGTATCTGACATACTTTTTCGTAGTTTTTCTATATTATAAAGTTATTGTGGGATATTTATTGGTGGGATGTTCAGTATGGCTTACAGTGTGGTCTCATTTTGGCAGTTTTAACCAATGATTATATGGTGTCTGATGGCGAGGTGTTTGTTGGTGAGGTGCTCTGGATGACTTAAAGTATGGTTTCATTTAGCTCATTCAATCCATAAGGTGTTATTGTGTTTAGCTGATAAATCCAGTATATTTCACGTTTTTGTAGCATATTAAACCTATTGTAGGGGTTATGTGGGATCTGGTCAATAGGAGTAATTTTTATTGAATGTTCTTGTTTTTCTTTGGTTGTGGCGCAGTGTCTAGAGAGTCCATGTTTATTGTAGAGGCGTTTTATGTTATACCTGTGTTGGTTGAGTCTACAGTGAAGTGGCTGTGTGGTGCGGCCTACATATTGTAGGCCGCATTGGCATTCTATTACATATATGACATATGCTGACTCACAGTTCAGATTTTGTTTTATGTGGAAAACTGTACCATTTATGTTTGATTTGAAGTTTTTTTGTGCATGAGTGATCACTTTACAGCATAAACAACGGTTTTTGTTGCATCGATAGCTTCCTATTTTCTGTTGTAGTATGTGTTCTTTGTTTTCTTTTTCTCCTTTATGTTGTTGTAGTATACTGGGAGCTATACGGTTTTTTACTGTTGGGGCTCTTCTGTATGTGATCGTCGGTTTTTTTGGGAGATATTCTGCTAAATAGGGGTCCCTCATTAGGATGTGCCAATATTTCTCCATTATTTTTCTAATTTGGTTATTTGAGGTACTGTATTGTGTTATTAGATTAATCATGTCCCTAGGATTTTTATTCTTTATGCTGGGGAATAGGCAATCCACTTGGGAAATTTTTTCGCATTTTTTATATGCGTCCCTGATTAGTTTTTTTGGATAGCTTTTTTCTTTAAACCTAGCGTTAAGGATTTTTGCTTGTTCTTTGTATTCCATAGGATCGGTGCAATTGCGTCTGATGCGTTTGTATTGGCTGTATGGTATATTATTGAGCCATTTTTTGTGGTGAAAACTGGAAAAGTGAATGTAGCTGTTTGTGTCTACAGGTTTGAAGTAAGTTTTCGTTGTTATTCTTTTTTCTATGGGAGTGATGATAATATCTAAAAATTCTATACTGGTTTTGCTGTAGTTGAGGGTGAAGGAGATGCCCCAATCAGTATTATTTAGGTATTCGCAGAAGAGGTTTGCTGTATTAACATCCCCATCCCAAATTATGAACAAATCATCAATATATCTTCTGTAGTATACTATATTGTTTTTGAACGTAGGATTGTCCCAGATATGAGTTTTTTCGAATTCGCCCATAAATATATTAGCGAAGGCCGGTGCTACTTTCGTTCCCATCGCGGTCCCTCTTTGCTGATGGAATGTCTCGTTGTTATATATAAAATAATTATTTTTAAGAATGAAGTCTAGGCCTTTAATTAGGAAATTAATTTGTGGTGTTTTTAATGATTCGTCTCTTGATAGGCAGTCAAAGACACATTTTTCACCTAGTTCGTGGGGTATATTGGTGTACAGGGCTGTAACATCTAGGGTGAGGAGAGACAGAGACGGTTGCCATGGTATATTTTGTAGTTCTGTTATGAGTTGTCTAGAATCATGGAGGTAACTTGGTAATTTTTGTACATATGGTTGAAGGTATAGATCAAGGAAGTGTGACAGATTGCTAGTTGCACAGTTAGTATTTGATATTATGGGGCGGCCTGGTGGTTTATCTGTGTTCTTGTGTATTTTTGGTAGGTAATAGAAGTAGGGTGTACATGGTGTTTTGGGGAGTAGAAATTTTTTCTCCTTTTTGTTTATATAGTGGTTTTCAAATGCTGTTTTTATTAGTATATTTAGTTCTTTCAAAACCGTTGGGAATGGGTTTTCGGTGATTTTTTTATAGTACATTATGTCACTGAGTATATTTTGTGCTTCTTCTTCGTATTGGGAGTAATCTAAAATTACAATACCCCCACCCTTATCCGCTGGTTTGATTACTATATTCATGTTTTTTTGTAAGTTTTTTAGGGCTCTCTGTTCCATTATTTTTAAGTTTTTTGGGGGTTGTTTATGTTCCTTATTATCGGACAATACTTTGAGTTCAGACGAGACGAGGTCAAAGAAGGTGGGGATTATATACCCTTCATTATAAATTGGAAAGAAATTTGATTTTGGTCTAATGTCTTGGTGTCTGTATGCGACTGCCATTAGGTCTGTTTCTATGTTGTCTCTGGTATCTAATTTCGAGTTTTTGTTTTTCTCGACTTCGAAGTGGCGTTTGATTGTGAGTTTTCTTCTGAATTTCTGTATGTCAATGAATAGCTCAAACTGATTAACTTTGTTTGTTGGGCAAAAAGATAGGCCTTTTTCTAAGAGGCTTATTTCATAGGTTGATAGTTTGTGTTGTGACAGATTGAATATTTTAACCGTAGAGGGTTTTTTATTTTCCTGTATGGGGGTACTTTTTTTATTTTTTATAATTCTATCTAGTATTTTCCTTTTTTGTACTCCTCCCCTGTTACCCCGTGTTCTAGTTTTCTTTTTCTTTGTGTTGGTTTGAAGTATTGCGTGATCTGGTGATACGGTTTGGTTGGTAGAGTGGTTTGTGGAGGGGTGGCCTCCAAAGGTTTGGCAAGCCCTAAAAAAGGTACTACCCCCTGACAGTTAGTGTTAGTATTGTCAATAATAGTCAAGGAGGTGGGGGGGATTGTTTGACTATTGCTTTGTTTTTCTATCTCTTTATATGGGGTGGTGATATTGGAAGGAGCTGTCCTGCTGGTTGTGGCTGGGCTATTAATTGTTTCTATTTCTATACATTGAATAGTAGTTTGGAGAGGAGCTGGCCTGCTATTTTTCTCTTGGTCTTGTTGATCCTGTTTGTATTCTCCAGTTTGTGATGGAGTGGGGTGGAGTGTGATGTCGCTGAGATTTATAAGCATGGAAGTGTTGCATGTAGTAGTCTGTTTAGGTGGTGTCGTAGATCTTCTCTCTATCTTATTTCTGTTTTCAGATAGGCGATCTCTGGAAGAGAGGTACTTTTCTCTAAGGGCTCTAAATTTCTCGAGGAATTCATCTGTGGGGAGGTCATTAATAGATTGTTCTGACTTTTCTATTCTTTGTACTTCTTCTGTTCCTGCGACGTAGGGGAGGGTGTTGTTAGTGTGTGTGATACGAGAAATTGCAGTTGGATTTGGGTTCTGGTCAGTCCTTATTAGTGGAGATTTTTCCTTTGTTTCGGGTTTCTGGGCGTGCTGTGTTTGTTTGTCTCCCTTATTTGTTGTTTGGGTCTTGTCTCTAGACTGCGTGGGAGAGTAGGTGTAGTTGTTTGGTTTGTTATAGTGGGTGTTGGAGAAGGATCTGCTCTTTTGTGTGTGTGGGATATATTTATTGGTGTTCCTAGGTTTATATGTTTGGTAGCTGCCTGTGTATTTCTTGCCATGGTCATAGTTTGAATGATCTGTCGTCTTGATACTGTGGTTGGGATTAATTCCATTCTGTTTCCCTTTCCATGTGCGGTAGTTCCCTGATTTTTTATCGTTCCTGTCTCTGTATAGTTTTTTTGATTTTTTTGCTATAATGTCGGTCTCCATGTGGTGAATCCTGTTTGTGAGGTTTTGGTTGATAGATGGGAAATTTGGATGAGAGGAAAATTGTTTCAATGTTGTTATATTTGTTTCGATATCCTGTGTGTATTTTTCTGACAGAGATTTTCTTTTGCTTAATAGTAAGCGCATGAGGCCTGCAGCGCATTGGTCCAGGTAGTCATTCCACTCATAGCTGAAGGTAGAGTCCTCGCTAAAGGTGGGTGGAATGGCTATCCTAAGGCCCCTGGGCGCCAGATTTTCACATAGATATATACTTAGAAACATCACATCTAATTGATGAAACAGTTCATCTTTCAAATTGCTTTCGAAAGCTTTAAATGTGTCCATCATTTTTTTGGTGTCATCATCATTATAGGTTTTTTGTTGTAGTTTTTCTGTATTGTCATTTTCTTGGTACAGACCTTGTTTGGTTGTATAACGATTAACCAGGTCCTGTCTTTGCGATGTGCGGTTCCCAAAGTACTCCATTCTCAGCGGCTTGTGGTGAGCGGGCTGTCTTATGGAATTGCTAGCTTAGTATCAAACACTCGAGGCTGCTGTACCTTCTAGTTGTAGGGGATGCCTACTCCGGTAGGTCAGTACTGGTGCTGGCTCCGGTATATTATAGGAAGAGAAAGAAAAAATGGCAGCGCCACCTGTGTGATACCAGCTGGATATTGTAAATTATTAAAATAAGGTTGCGCTTACCATTGTTTGTTGTGTGAAGCCACAACAAGCTATCGAGCGCCCTCTGGTTATTTCTTTAGAGAACCCACCAGGCATCAAGGGTTCTTCTTTATGACTGCAGCCTGCGATCCTCGGGTCCCTTGCGGTTGAAAGCCGTCCGGGGTCTCGATAGTGATAGTAGTATTGAGGAAGGAAGGTTGGATCGCACTGGAATCGGCGCTGTCTATAAAGATGGATTGTCCACTCTTATCAGTTGATAAGGGGTGCTGTATTTATTAGAGTTTATCGTCAACGCGTTTCGAGGGTATTATGCTTCCCTCTTCGTCAGGACAATGTTACATGAGGCATAAACAAACACGCGCTTTATACAGTGGGGGGTTATTTTGGCGCGCGGGGAGCAAGTGGGGGGGTGGGTGGGGGGTGGGGGGTGTTGGAGGTGTGTCCTCCGTTGTACCGCCGATCCCCAAGGTTGATTTTACAAGTGAAAAGACATATGGAACATAACGTGGATAAATAAATAGATAAATAAATAGAAGGCAGAATAAAATGCTGATGTAAAAACATAGGGGATATCTCTTGTGTATATTAGTAGAAAAGGAAACCTTTTGATTTGAGGTTAGAATTAGATACTAAGTAGCATGTTTGGTATATTGGGCAGGTACGTTGTTGCAAAGTGGTTTTTGAAGACATTATCTAGCCTGTATTCTCTCAGTGTGGATCTTATATTTGTAGGTGAGCATGAGCGCAAGAGACTCTGTATTTATTCTGCCTTCTATTTATTTATCTATTTATTTATCCACGTTATGTTCCATATGTCTTTTCACTTGTAAAATCAACCTTGGGGATCGGCGGTACAACGGAGGACACACCTCCAACACCCCCCACCCCCCACCCACCCCCCCACTTGCTCCCCGCGCGCCAAAATAACCCCCCACTGTATAAAGCGCGTGTTTGTTTATGCCTCATGTAACATTGTCCTGACGAAGAGGGAAGCATAATACCCTCGAAACGCGTTGACGATAAACTCTAATAAATACAGCACCCCTTATCAACTGATAAGAGTGGACAATCCATCTTTATAGACAGCGCCGATTCCAGTGCGATCCAACCTTCCTTCCTCAATACTACTTTTTTTTCCTACAAATATTTAAAACCATAACAAGTGATTTCTAAAAGATTTCAAAGCAATTTTTATGTTACTCTTAGAAGGAAAACATAGATGCTGCATTTTATAAGTGCTGAGAGATCTATTGATTAAAAAAAAAAATCTCGCTAGGGATTCACTTGATTGGTGCAATTTTTAAAACATTTTCAAGATATTCACTGCATTCCTATTAAAGAGGTTATCCAGTGATTAATGTAAATAAAAATCATATACTACATGACAATCTCTTTCAAACAAAGTTGGAACCATCCCCATTCATTACTGTGCTAGATTTATCAAGCTGACAAGTCAAAGGGAGTATCTTTTCTGCTGGAGCTCTCTCCCTATCACAGCTCAGGAGGCAGTTAAAGAAATAAACTGAGCATGTGCAATGAACTGGACAAAGACATAAGAAAAAGAACAAACAGCAGGTGGCACTATACAGATACATTTTATTGAATAACTCAGTGGCTATGCTAAATTTTTAATTACATACAATTACAAAAGAATTTAGATCCAGTTGCTGGATTGAAAACTGTAGAATATTTTTCATGGGGACAAACCCTTTAAGTAAGGTTTCACAACTATTTTTGTAGTGACAAATATGTTTAGGTGTAGTGAAGTATAGTGACGTGTAGTTGTGTTTAGTGATGATTTCTGCAGCATTTTTTGCAAATTTTCTGGCATTTCTAGAACTAATACTATGACCAGATACTAATGGAATATCTATAGTGGAATATGGCATGTCTTCAAACATGCATAGCAATTTGTGGCATTTTTATAAAAATGGAGAAATACAGAGCATTCGGAAAGTCCTCAGATCCTTTCACTTTTACACCTTTCATTTTGTTATGTTGTGTATTTGTGCTAATTAAATAATAATAAAACAACTTTCCCTCCATCAATCTGCACACAGTACCCCATAATCAGAAAGCAGAGAGAGAATTTAAGAAATGGAAAAACTGAAATTTTATATGGACATAAGAACTCAGATCCTTTGTTATGATTGTTGAAATTTAGCTCTGAGGGTCTCCCATTTCTCTTGATCATCAGTTGATTGGATATGATTTAGAAATACACATACCATCTACGGTATTTTTCGCTTTATAAGATGCACCCGAAGATAAGACGCACCCCAGATTTTTAGAGTAGGAAAATGAGAAAAAAATCAGACCTCATATCAGACCCCCCATAAATTTCAGGACATCACATCAGACTCCCCATCAGACCTCAGATCAGCACAGTGTGCCCCCATCAGACCTCAGATCAGGCCAGTGTGCCCCCATCAGACCTCAGATCAGCCCACCTAGCCCCATAACAATAAAATAAAAACCTCTCTTACCTGTCCTGCGCCGTGGCTCCGGCGCTCCTCTGGCTTCCCGGGCCAGCGCTGCACTGTCCTGACTGCGTACAGCGTCAGGACGTAGTGCGCACACTATGACCTGACGCTGCACACAGTCAGGTGACAGTGCAGCGCCGGCCTTAGAAGCCAGAGGAGCGCCGGACCCGGAGCGGAGCCGCGGCACAGAACAGGTAAGAGAGGTTTTTATTTTATTGTTATGTGGCTGGGTGGGCTGATCTGAGGTCTGATGGGGGTGCTGCAGCTAAAACATACAAGTGAGCGCTTCCATAATGGAAGCGCTCACTTGTATTCGCTTTATAAGACGCACCGCAATTTTCCCCCTACTTTTGGGGGGGGGAAAAGTGCATCTTATAAAGCAAAAAATATGGTATATAAGGTCTCACATGACAATGTATATCAGAGCACAAACCATGAGGAGGAAAGAACTGTCAGAGATCAGAGACAGAATTGTGTGGTGGCACAGATGTGGAGAAGGGTACAAACAAGAGCTCAGAAGCCTCCATAATTCTTAAATGGAAAAGGTTTGCAACAACCTGGACTCCTCCCAGAGCCGCATGCCCCACCAAACTAAATGAGTAGGCGAAAGGTTGTCTTGGTAACAGAGGTGAGCAAGAACCCAATGGTCCTGTGGCTCAGCACTAAGGATCCTGTGTGAAGATAGGAGAAACTTCCAGAAGGTCAACCATGATTGCAGCATTCCATCAATGTGGCAGAGTGGCCAGAAAGAAGCCTCTTAGTGCCTACATCAGCGCATTACTCCATTCTTTTTGGATTTATTAAGCCTACACCATCAGTATCTGTAGTGCTGCCCTAAGCAATTCCAGTATTATTATTACCTTTAGCAAATTCCAGCTGCAACAAGAATCCCCTGAAGAGTTTAAATTTCCTGAATGAAACATGCATGTAGGGAATAAGCAGTTTTAGGGATTTCTAGGCCATTCCTATTTGAGGGACAGGTTCCGGACGGGGTCGTCCTTGTCAGGGTGGGTGCTCCGTGGCTAGGTCTTTAGGGCCAATGGTAGCACCCCCCTAGGGCATTATTAGGGACTGACCCTTATGACTCCTGTCCACAGTTCGTACTATCTCCAAACTATCTTTACCATTGTGGAAGTCGTTTCCAGTAAACTGCGGACATCTGACGAACACTTGGAACCTTGGGTGATGTGGAAGGATTAAGTGGTTCATTTTTGTAGGTGCCGCCGTGCACTTTTGCCTTTTTTCCTTTACCTGCATCACTATATATGTTTTTGTTTGTTATATTCAGTTATCATTAGGGCGATTTTCTGTTATATATATTTATTAAAAGTTAAGCTTTATTACATTAGTCAGCACCGTCCCTATTTTAGTAAAACAAGAACCCAAAGAACTGTGATAAACAAGATTCTCTGGTCTATTGAAACCTAGTCAGCAGCGAATCACATGTGCAGGATTTGCTCCCCCGGTTAGAAATACCTAACAGCATATGGGATTTTGAGTATTTTTTGACCATTTTATTCTGTGATTTTGTTTATACATTTACACCTGGAGGTGTGGCAACTCCAGGTTTGAATGTGCCTTGATTTTTGATTCCTGGGTAACATTCAGGTGCACCTGTGCAGCCTGCGTCACATGAGTCAGGGAAAAGTGGGGCTCAGAGCCTCCTCCCTCCTCCCATTGTATGTGTGATTTCACGCTGGAGGTAACTAGGAGTTGGTGGCTGTGTGTCGGACTTCATGCTCCTATCTGAAATTGCCCATACGGCATAGTAGGGTTAGCCTTGGGTCCCATGCCACTTTGAGAGACCTTGAGCGCGGGCTCCAGTATGTTCTTGATATAAGAATATATTGGTGAAAGTCTCATTTTAATATCAGTGTGAGGGTTTAGCCATATATTGTCAATTGCATTTACCATTGTAGTGCACCATTGCCGTGATTTTTTTGCTGCGAGTACTGTGCACTCAACCCCTGTGTTTGCAGCAGTTATATCCAAAAATCTCTATGAAGCCCTAATGTGGTTTATGCCCAATTCCCAAGTCCCCCCAGAACTGACCCAGTCTATGATTGGCTAAATAAATTGAGACCCCTTATTTCCCTCCCTATTTCCATACTGCTGACTAATACAAACCGGTCTGTGTGACAGACTATAACAAATTTATGGGAGATATAGACCTCTCGGATCAGGTGCTTCACTCTACCAGGTGAAGTGAAAAAACAGGGGCTGATATAAAAAGGTAGCAATCTACCTCATTCAGATTGCTACCGGTAATGGTTTTGTGTTATTTAAAAAGGCCCAAGGAACCCCTTAACTTCCTCGAGTTCCAGATGGTTGAGAGTCTCTTGTTTGAGTCCTCCTCCCCATCCCTGCCACCAACAAATATCCTCAAAAACTATATGTCAGATCAGAACGCTGCTCACAACAGCATTAGAATGACATAAATGTGGGACAACTTTGTTGATATAGTAATATGTACAGGCAAATGCCTTTTTAGAAACCTTCCTTCCTTATAAGTGCACAGCTTCAGTTCTCATCTGTATGCAAGTAACAGTATGTAGTAACAGTTAGGGTGGGTCCACATTCGCGTTATAAATTTCGTTATAGGGTTTGTTAGGAATTTATAACTGAATTTTAAGATGGAATGCATCCCTTTAAGAGGACTTCCATTTTGCTCCTCACTAATACATTACTATGTGCCCAAAACACGGTTCAGTTTTGTTCCGTTATACATGACGGAAAAAAAAGTCCTGTTAAAGGGTTCCATTTCGCATTCCGTCCTAAAATTCCATTATATTCTGTTATAAGTCTGTTATAACGGACCCCTATAATGGAATTTGTAACACGAATGTGAATCTGCCCTTACCCGTCTAAAGATACTTTTTCCTCCAATTTCCTGTGAAAATGTATTAATTTGAAGAAAACCATATATACCCATTATTTCATCCTATAATAATCAGCATGCTCACTATACCTTGCGGCCTTCAGCCTATGAGGCTAAACAATGGGGCACAGGAGCCAATAGTTCCCGTCCCTGCAGTTCAACACTGGCACTCCCCACGGAGTACTAGCAGATGATCCGTGGCCTGGTGGTTGGGGACCGCTGCTTTAAGGGATCTAGTTTTTAAAATGGGGTCATTTATGGGTGTTTTCTTTCATTTTGGCAGATCAACACCATTACAAGTGTGCAATGAGGCCTAAAACATTTTTATCTGCCACCATGGGGATATTTCTGAAGACAAATGGGGTGATACATTTGGGATGTACTTCATCTTCATGTGCTCTGTACAAAAAAAAACTGTCTTTAAATTGACACTTTTGTGTACAAATAAACATTTTAGTTTTTTCACCTGCTTAGCATTAATTTCTGCAAAAAAACTAGGGGTTCAAATATTCACTAGACCCCCAGATGAATACCTCGTTTTCAAAAGGGGGTCGTTTATGAGGGTTTTCTATTGTTTTGGCAGCTCAACGCCAAGTGTGCAATGGGGCCTGGAAAATTTTCAAGCAAATTTTTTGTTCTGAAAGACACTGTGTCCTCCTTTTTATTTGGGCCCTGCCGTATGTCAAGACATAAGATTAGGGTCACAATGGGGATATTTCTGAAGACAGGAGAAACAAGATGATGTATTTTGCGGTGTACTCCTTCATTTTCATATGCCATGTACAAAAAAATTATGTTTAAAATGACACTTTTGTGTAAAAAATGAAAATTTTATTTTGTTTTCATGTGCTTAGCATTAATTTCTATAAAAAGCTGGACAGTCAAAAACTCATTACATCCCCAGATAAATATGGTAAAAGTTTTCAAAATAGGGTCACTTTGGGGGAGTTCTATTATTCTGACATTTATAAGCCTTTGCAAACTTGCCTTGGTGCAGGAAAAAAATATGTACACAAATGTTAAAAATTAATGTTAAAATGGTAAGTCTCCTAAATTAAAAATATTGAATAGTAGTTATGTATATTTGTGAAATATTGCAGTTGAAAACAGGAAAAAAATAGAATTTTTTAATAAATATACACAAATTGTATCTGTAAATTGTACCACCAAAAACCCTTACCTCTCCTAAAATGACACATGCCAGATTTCCAAAATCTGGCTTAGTCATTAAGGCCTGGTTACTATCAGGCTTGGTTACTAAGGGGTTAAAGAAAAAAATAAGAAAAATATTAAAAGTTCAAATCACCCCAATTTTCCATATAAAAATAAATAATAAAAAATAGCTCTATAGATGGAAATACAAAAAAAGTTATGGCTGTCAGAAATGGGTATGCAAAGAAAATTTAGATAAAAAAAAAAAAAATTATGTATTAAAACAAATTAAAACTACACAAATTTGGTATCGCTGTAATTGTATTGAGCCACAGAATAAGCAAGTCATGTCATTTTTAGCGCACAGAACATCGTAATATAATAAAAAGAAAACCTTAGCAGAATTTTTTTTTTTTAGTTTTACCCCACAAAGAATGTTTTTCCTGTTTTCCAATTTAAGACATGGTAAATTAAATGGTGCTATTAAAAATACATCTTGTATTAAATTAAACCTTGTATCTTGTATTAAATCTTGTATTAAATGCAAAAATGAAAATAGACCCAGTCTATATAAGGATATATTGGGGAAAAAAATCATTCTTTTTGGCCTATCTGAGTAATAAACGTGTCTAAAATGAGGAACAAACAATGCCAAAAAAGTGGTGCATTTACCGAAATACCGAATCTGCCTGGCTGCCTGTCGACAGGACTTTGTTTTCCGTCCAGCATAACGGAAACCAGACAAATCAGTTATGATTACCCATAAACTTATATTATGATGGATCAATACGGAATACCTCTTAAAGGCTTTCATTTTGACTTCCGTCTTATGGATTCTGTTATTTTCCATTATAACCATGTTATAACAGAAAACAATAACAGAATGCATAATGGTGATGTGAACCCGGCCTAAGGTAATATAAAAATCATTAGAGATTAGCAAAGTCTTCAAAAATTCGATTCGGTTGCTTTGCCAAATTTACAAAAAAATTTGCGTCAATCCGAATTAATTAGTCATGAAGTGTGTTAAATCAGGTCTATCCCGGCCTGCAGTTGGAATGTATGCTGGTGTACATCACTGTGCAGTGCAGCAACATGCATAGCTAGTCCTTTCTGGTAACAAAACAGTTACTGTGAATGACAGGCAGGTCACATATATGGATGCGCGCATCATCGTGCAGGCCACCAACATTGCTAGCTAACCCCTAGCCAAACAACAACAACAACAAACAAAAAACCGAACATCCGTCATTAAAGCAAAAAAACAAAAACCCTGCATGCCCCACGCTCCAGGTGTCCCAATGACTCTTTAGTGGAACAAAATAAGGACATGGAGGCAGTGTCAACAAAGTAGTGGAGAGAAAAAAGTTCTTATGGCAGTGCAAATACATGCTACTCATAATACCTAATCCGAGAGTAAGCCTTGATCCTGAATTTGTCTCACAATAATAAGGCCTCAAGCACGACCGTATGTATTTTGGCACGAACGTATGTATTTTGCGGTCCACAAAAAAATGGATCCGCAAAAAAAAAGGATGACGTCCGTGTGCATTTCGTATTTTGCGGAATGGAACAGCTGGACCCTGATAGAACAGTACTATTCTTGTCCATAATGCGGACAATAATAGCACATGTTCTATTTTTTTGCAGATCAGAAATATGGACATACGGAAACGGAATGCACACAGAGTTTTTTTTTTTGTGGACCAATTGAAATGAATGGTTCCATATACGGTCCACAAAAAAATGGAATAGACACGGAAAGAAAATACGTTTGTGTGCATGAGCCCTAAGTGATGGAAATAACTGACCAAATAACAGAAGTCTGAACTCCACCTTACAGGTCAGTGTTAGCATCAGATCTCATTTATCGGCGTGGACTTAACTGTGCAGTGGCCAGTGGGGAGGGTTTCAGTAGTAAGGCTGTGGTCACATCACTGTTTATTTCTCCTTTCTTACGATCTGACAGAAGAACAGCCCCCAAAAAGCAGATCTTGTACTTTGAGCATCCGCGTTCACACTGTCAATATTTAGTCAGCATTTGATCAGTATTGGTAAGGCAAAAAAACAGGAGTGGGTCCAAAACAGAGATAATATATGATGAAATATTTTCATGTCTTGCCTGTGTTTTGTACCCATTCCTGCTTTTGGCTTCCAAATCACGATCAAATCCTGACGCAAAATACTGACCATTTTGACCATTTGCCTCTGAAATCAGCTTTAGGCTACATGCACACGACCGTTGTTTTGGTCACTTCAATGGGGCCGCAAAAAATGCAGACAGCACTCTGTGTGCTGATCGCACCCGTTGGTCCATTCTGTGGCCCCGCAAAAAGAATAGAACGTGTCCTATTGTTGTCCATTTTGCGGACAAAAATAAGCATTTCTATAATGGGCTGCCCATTACCTAAATTGCGAAACGCACACGGGTAGCATCCGTGTTTTGCCAATCTGCAATTTGAGGACCGCAAAACATGGCACAGTCAGTATTTGATTAGTATTGGTAAGGCAAAACAGGTTTGGGTCCAAAACAGAGATAACATGTGATGGAAATATTTGCATATCTTCTGTGTTTTGGGCCCACTCCTGCTTTTGGCTTCCAAATCATGATCAAATCCTGATCCAAAATACTGACCATGTGATATAGGCCTTCTGGACACTCAAATGACAGGACCCGTTTTTTTTTTTTTATTCTGATGGGTCAGAAGAATGGAAAAATAAATGGTGATGTCAACAGGGACACTAGTGGCCCCATATCAGACTGGTGAGGGTGGCAACAGCATGAAGAGTCACAATGGTGGCCCCGGAGAGGAGTGGGGAGGAGGGGGCAATAGCAGTGGCAGTAACAGCACAAGATGGTGGCAGACCACAGTAGGGGCAGATGGCAGTAGACGTAGCAGATATATGGCATCAGGTGGGTGACAGCATCAGAATAATGGCAGCAACACGTGGGCAGAAGTAACGGGCCATTTGTCTCTATGTTCTGGTGTGGCAGTAGACTGCAGTCAGATCATTACTGCCAGGATGATCTAGTCTGTTGCATCAGACACTTGTGTCTGGAAATCCTGGTTTATTCATGCCTGATTCATCTTTATAAAGGTTAGTCTCTCAACATTTTGTGTTGAAAAGCGAGTTCTCTTTGGGGTAACTAAGACACCCGCCACACTAAACACTTACATTGATGCCGCACTACTGGTCAGGCAGGAAAGCTTGCCCAGTGCAAATTCGACCAGTTGCGGCCACAATTCAAGTTTGGCTGCCCAGTAGTCCAGGGGATCTTGGATCTGGGGTGACAGGGTGCACTCCAAGTTTGCCACCACCTGCTGGTTCAGGTTCTTCTTCATGTACTGTTGCTGCTGCTGGGTGGTTTCTTGAGTAGGCAGGTGAAGAAAAGTGCTCATCAGAGACTCAAGATTTAAGTTGCTGCTGATGGAGCTGGTGCTGCTCCTGCCTCCCTCCACCCCCTTCAGCAGTCAAGGCAGTGTAGCATAAGCTCAGAGGGTCCCCCTGGTTAGACATTTGAGAGTATGGGCAATGGTGTGGTAGGCGGCGACCAACCGACTAAAAAGGATGTCTCAAAAGTAGTTGAGTTTTTCATCCCTCTCAGAAGGTGTAAAAAAGGTCCCATTATTGACCGGTAGCAAGGGTCTAACATTGAGGAGAGACAGTAGTCATCTATCTGCTGAATGGTGATAATGCAGCTGTCACTACTCAAGCAACTCAGCATGCATCTGGCCATTTGTGCAAGGGACTCAAAGGGACTCCCTGCCTCCATCTCCACTGCATACTGCCACAGTCTGTTGGGGTATTTTGTGTCTATCCTGTCGCTTGGGAAGATAAACCACCTAATCCTGTATACAATTCCTGGGCATTTACGTCCTCCTCTTCATCCTCCTCCTGTGCCAGTACAACCTCCACAGGGCTCAGGTGGCCCTGAGATGTAGACGCCACATATTCTGTCCCCTTGCCAGTAAGATTTATCAGCATCCCTTCCAGGATGTGAAGGAGTAGAATGACATCATTCATTCTGTAGTCCTGGCAACTGGCAAATAAAGTGGCCTCGTCAAAGGGCCTGAGCAAATGGCAGATGACAGTGAGCTGTCACTGTCTAATGTCAAAGTTTCTTCTGCTCGTACAGTTGGTCCAACCTGTGGAGGGTGGACTTCCAATGTGTGGAAAAGTTGCAAATGAGGCGATGTAGGGGATCACCATTCTGCCTTTGCAGCTCAAGGAGGGTGTGTTTTGCACCATAAGAGTGGCTGAAGTGCATAGTTTATTGGCCATTTTCAAGATGTCTTGCAGTTGGGTGGAAGACTTCAGGAACTGGGTGACAACCAGATTAAAGATGTGCACCATGCAGGGCGCATGGGTCAGCCTTCCCTGACGCATTGCTGACAAAATGTTCTTCCCGTTATCAGTGACCATGGTACCTATCTCCAGTTGGTGAGGAGACAGGATTCGATTTCTTGGTTGATGACATGGAGCAGTTTCTCCTGAAGATAGGTCATCAATATTAAAAGCTTTTTTTTTAGACATTATTTATTGAAGTTGTTTTATTAAATTATAGTTACTAGAGATGGGTTGATGATCCAGGGAGTTATTCTGATTACCTGATTGGATTTGGGAAGGATTTTTTATCCTTTATTTCTTTCCTTTGGATAAACTTGCAGGAAAACAGGCTGAACTAGATGGAGGGATGCCTTTTTTCAGCCTTACAAACTATGTTACTAAGTTACTATATGCTACATAGTTATTTTTATCCTCTGTCATTACCTGAGACACAAGCCTTGTCGGATAATATTCAGGAAAACCTGAAGTGAGGTTTAATTAGGAAATCCTCTTCACCAGCAGGTGCCAGTTAAGAAGAAAGATGTGTCTCGCCTGCCTTATATAGACTACCGCAGATTGAATAAGCTCACTGTGAAAAATAAATATCCTTTTTTGACGATTCCGGAACCCTTTGAAGTAGGATCTTTGTAGGTTTTGTAGTAGATTTGAAGTAGGATTTGATCCAGATTTATGAGGGTGACAAATGAAAGACTACTTCAATAACAAATATATAGTCATGCCCTTTGGACTTAGTAATGGTCCTGCAGTGTTCCAATAATTTGTCAATTACATATTTTGTGACCTTCTTTATATCTGCATGGATAATATCCTGATCTTCTCGCCCGATATGACCTCTTACCAAAAATCTGTACGCTCTGTTCTCCAACAGCAGAGAGAGCGAATAGACTATATATATTGTCTATTTGAAAAAACTTCCTACCCTACCTGGGCTATATTACCGTACTTCCATCCACGATATTAAGATGGACCCAGAGAAATTGCCTGCTATACTGTTCTGCCTCGTCCTTCTTGCTTACATGGTATTTAATGGATCCTGGGTTTGCCAACAACTATAGACAATTCATCCCTTAGATCTCCACCCTGACTGCTCCAATCTCAGCTCTTACCTGTAAGGCAATGAATGCTAAGAATCGATCTATAAAGGCAGAATATGCCTCCCAGACCATAAAGCAAGCCTTGAGCAAAGTTATCAAAAATTGATTTGCTGAAGTTCACAAAAAAAATTTGATTTGCTACAAATTACTTCATAATGAATCGCATTCCATTGTATGTAGCAGGCGCAATGACAGGGAATGGTGATTGCACCGCCCTGTGTCATTGAACCCCTCAGATGCTGCTTTCAACGCTGAACTCGGCATCTGTCAGTTACGGGTTAATCAGGGGTTAAAAAAATACATATTCACTTCATCCATTTGCGTTTGGTGAGGCTGTCGCTGCCATCTTGATGGAAGAAAACAAGCCAAATCTCATGTGCGCTGATGTGGTGACGTCACACATGGCTAACAAGATTTGGCGAGTTTTGTTCAATCAAGATGTTATAAATCAAATGGAGGATTGGACAATCATGTTTGCTATTTAAAACGTAACTTTTACTAAATCTGATAAAACTCAATATCAAGGCCCACTATGTATACAATACAAAACATATAATGGTGAATAAAATACAAGAAAAAACAAACGATGAAGGATTTCTTACCACCTCCTGAGTATCGTTATATTCTTCCAGGAAGATGGTTGTCTATAAGCGATGTTGCTACAGTCTTTTTCTTCATTAGGGTTGGCAGTGCTCCAGGCAGGATATGAACGGAACACAAGCTCACTGTCCCTACCCAAACTCCCTAGATGTGTGTAGAGGAAAGGGTGCTATTATAACCCTGCCTAACACAATCGGAGCACCTGACCCGACAGGGGCGACCCCATCAGGAACCTGTCCCAGGCTCAGCCCTAGCCCTATACAATTATCCCTCACTTTAGTCCCGACATGCCATGTTTCGTCCTGGTACTAAAGACTCCTCAGGGGATAAGTCAGTGACAAGATAAAGTGCATAAACTGAAATAAAGATTGTGTGAAAGACAATACAACAGACTATGTGTATAAAATCCCCCGCCACAGAAGTCTGCTTATAAAAGTAAGAGGTATGCTAGTGCCCTGGTTGTAAATGAATACCTGGATCACTATAACTAAGCAGAGTACAAATGGCAAACACAGGGAAGGAATGTATATTTCACACAAGTTACCCCTAAAACAAAGGTGTGTCAGACCTGGTCGCTCCAAAGGTATATGCAGACAGGTAGTGGGCAGTGGCTCACTGAAAAAGTACTCGGTCCATAAATAAGGGCGTCCAAGATAGGGGGAAACTGCTAAGGGGTTTGGTGTCACCAGGCTAAGCACCATTGATACGAGGTGGCGCTGGGCAAAGGCACCAGCTCGGTCTTTTAAAGCTAACCTCCTCCTACGTGATTCACCGGCGCCAGCATCCCCTGCCACACTGGAACGCAATTGGAACGCACACCAGAGCGGCGTGCTTCCTCCCAGCGGTGCCTGGCTTCCGGTCGGAGGGCGGTACAGCTGAATAGACAAGCCAGAGCGCGTCCTATTGCCATGGCAGCGGAGCGCTCATTGTACCTGGCTGAAAGTGTGGCGATTCAATGCAGAATTGTCCTGGTTACATGGGCAAATCCACAGATTTTTAATTGGAAGGATGACCTTCAACATGGAAACAGCTCAGACATAAAAACCCCAACAGAGGGGAGATAAATATATACATGAAAAGGTATGTCAGGAATGATCCTACAGTAAGAATACTAATTCATCAAAAATGAATCTCAGATTAATTAAATACCAGTGACAGGGCAGTTTCTAGGGAATTCTGCCAAGAGGGCGAACAATACAAAAGCCCCCCCCCCCCCTCCCCATTCACGTTTAAAGTCAATTTACTTTCTAATAAAAAGAGTAACCCACATTTTAAAAGAATCAGGTATACCCAGTGACTTACAGGCGACGTCTCCACAGATTTCAGTTTCTTTACTTTGGTTTTCTTTTCAGTTTGTTTCCAGAAGCTCCTGTGCAGATGTCTTCGGTCAGGAGGTCACGTTAAAAGACGCCACTATTAATAAATGGCACAGGGTAGAGGAGGTCTGCTACATCCTTCACATTAGGGAACAGGGAATTCAGCTTATACCTTTACTTTGGTTTGTTGTTTCTGCAGTCCACCCCTCTATAGCAAGTAACCCCCCTATATAGCTGCCCCCTGTAACACTGCCACCAAGTAATGTCCACCAATACTATGCCCTCTGCTGCCCCATGTGCCTACATTAGTTTACTTTCAAACTGCTGAGAACATGATAAAATAATAAAAGTAGTGAAACTTTTGAGCGGTCTCATGTCTCAATGGAGGAGGACATAGAAGTACAGAGACCAGCGAGGACACGGGAAGTAGTAGAAAGAGTGTGGCAGGGGGATCTATCACTACTTTTATTATCACATTCAAATCAGTTTTCAAAAATGAATTTTACACGGCAGGATAAACCTTCTTAACACAGAGCCCACATGAGATCCCAAAATTAATGCAGACCTCCAGACCAGATCTCAAAATTAATCCAGATGCAAGATCAGCCCACAAATGTATACAGGCCTCAAATTTATTCAAACCCGTCACCCCCAATAACCTCCCTCCTTAGTACACTAAATGCAGCCCTCTGACTAGAAAAAAATAAAATAAAATATAGACGCCATCACTCAGTGTTCTCCTATGTGCAATATGTATTGGAGCTGTGTGCTGCCAGGGCATAGTGCAGCACTAGTGCCACCACAGTATCTGCCAACATACACTGAGCACCTCCATCCTCCACAGTATCTGCTCCCCTCATACACTGAGCATCCCCATCCTCCACAGTATCTGCTACCCTTATACACTGAGCATCCCCATCCTCAACAGTATCTGCTCCCCTCATACACTGAGCACCCCCATCCTCCACAGTATCTGCTCCCCTCATACACTGAGCACCCCATCCTCCACAGTATCTGCTCCCCTCATACAACGAACACCCCCATTCTCCACACAGCATCTCCCCTCATGTACTGAGCACCCCCATCCTCCTCACAGCATCTCCCATCATATGCTGAGCACCCCCATCCTCCACAGTATCTGCCAACATACACTGAGCACCCCCATCCTCCTCACAGCATCTCCCATCATATACTGAGCACCCCCATCCTCCTCACAGCATCTCCCATCATATACTGAGCACCCCCATCCTCCACACAGCATCTCCCATCAAACACTGAGCACCCCCATCCTCCACACAGTATCTCCCCTCATGTACTGAGCACCCCCATCCTCCACACAGCATCTCCCATCATATACTGAGCACCCCCATCCTCCACACAGCATCTCCCCTCATGTACTGAGCACCCCTATTCTCATCACAGCATGTCCCATCACATACTGAGCACCCCATCCTCCACACAGCATCTCCCATCGTATACTGAGCACCCCCATCCTCCACACAGCATCTATCATGATATACTGAGCACCCCCATCCTCCACATAGCATCTCCCATCTTATACTGAGCACCCCCATCCTCCACACAGCATCTCCCCTCATGTACTGAGCACCCCCATCCTCCACACAGCATCTCCCATCATATACTGAGCACCCCCATCCTCCTCACAGCATCTCCCATCATATGCTGAGCACCCCCATCCTCCACAGTATCTGCCAACATACACTGAGCACCCCCATCCTCCTCACAGCATCTCCCATCATATACTGAGCACCCCCATCCTCCTCACAGCATCTCCCATCATATACTGAGCACCCCCATCCTCCACACAGCATCTTCCATCATACACTGAGCACCCCCATCCTCCACACAGTATCTCCCCTCATGTACTGAGCACCCCCATCCTCCACACAGCATCTCCCATCATATACTGAGCACCCCCATCCTCCACACAGCATCTCCCCTCATGTACTGAGCACCCCTATTCTCATCACAGCATGTCCCATCACATACTGAGCACCCCATCCTCCACACAGCATCTCCCATCGTATACTGAGCACCCCCATCCTCCACACAGCATCTATCATGATATACTGAGCACCCCCATCCTCCACATAGCATCTCCCATCTTATACTGAGCACCCCCATCCTCCACACAGCATCTCCCCTCATGTACTGAGCACCCCCATCCTCCACACAGCATCTCCCATCATATACTGAGCACCCCCATCCTCCACACAGCATCTCCCCTCATGTACTGAGCACCCCTATTCTCATCACAGCATGTCCCATCACATACTGAGAACCCCATCCTCCACACAGCATCTCCCATCATATACTGAGCACCCCCATCCTCCACACAGCATCTCCCCTCATGTACTGAGCACCCCCATTCTCATCACAGCATGTCCCATCACATACTGAGCACCCCCATCCTCCACACAGCATCTCCCATCATATACTGAGCACCCCCATCCTCCACACAGCATCTCCCCTCATGTACTGAGCACCCCCATCCTCCACACAGCATCTCCCATCATATACTGAGCACCCCCATCCTCCACACAGCATCTCCCCTCATGTACTGAGCACCCCCATCCTCCACACAGCATCTCCCATCATATACTGAGCACCCCCATCCTCCACACAGCATCTCCCCTCATGTACTGAGCACCCCCATCCTCCACACAGCATCTCCCATCATATACTGAGCACCCCCATCCTCCACACAGCATCTCCCATCATATACTGAGCACCCCCATCCTCCACACAGCATCTCCCCTCATGTACTGAGCACCCCCATTCTCATCACAGCATGTCCCATCACATACTGAGCACCCCCATCCTCCACACAGCCCCCCTCCTCCCTCATACACCGATCATCCCTCATGCACAGGCTCCAGCACATTTTTCATGATGGTTCACTCACTTTTGCAGGAAGTTCCTCACAGGTCAGATGCATGACTGCTCCCCAGATAAGCCCCGCCTCCTCCCTGATGCAGCTCCACACAGCCCTCAGTGCCTCACACACTGGCCCCGAATCTATATCTGGGTTCATTTTAAGGATATCCCAATGTTTTTCAATTATATTTCTCACTGCCCCAGCCCCTTCATCAAACGTGCTGATGTTTGGTCTCCTTGCTTCTTGCACTGCTTTCAGACTTAGGAATAAGCAGAGATGAGATTTTTTGAGAGAGTAGGGGTGGCTACTCTCCCACTCTAACAGTGAGTTGGTGGTTGTAGCTTTCTTAGATGTGGACAGCTCTCCTCGATCATTTTTGCTAATCTTGACATCACGGAAGGGCAGATGTAATGCATGACTTTCTGAAGTAAACCTCAAGTCCAATAAATTGTCATTGAGGTCAATCACCCACTTTTTAAAGGAATCCGACGTGCCCTTCCAGATGACAAAGATCCATCAGCCCAGGAACAAGTTGGCATACGATGAAGCACATGAACTCCCCATCGCAGTGCCCCTGAGCTGGTGGTAGAACTTGTTGTTAAACAAGAAGAAATTTCTGGTCAGTGTAAATTCAAGAAGACGAAACACAAACTGGCTATGCAGATGAAATTGCCACCCCCTAGTAGATAGGAAAAACTCTGCCTTGAGGCCCAACTCATGTGGTATCGAAGAGTAAAGGGCCTCAACATCTATGCTGGCAAGTATGGTCCTTTCATCTACCTGGATGCCATCAATCCAGGAGGTCACCAATCTTAAGGAGGTCACCAGTGTTTCGAATTTATGATGACAAGGCAGTGACAAATGGAGCCAGTATCTTATCAATATAGATCCCCAAATTCTGGATCAGACTACCGACTCCCGAAACAATGGGTCTACCCTTAAGCGGGGTAAACCCCTTGTGTACTTTCGGGAGGCAGTAGAATGTGGCGATTTGGGGATAAGCTGGGTACATAAAATCATATTCATCTGAACTAATCAAATTGGCCTGTTTAGCATCGTCCAAAATTCCTTTCAATTCCTGTTTGTACCGAGTTGTCGGATCACTAGGGAGAACCTCATAACAGTTTTTATCCCGGAGTAACACCTCACACACAGTGCCTTGCGAAAGTATTCGGCCCCCTGGAACTTTTCAACCTTTTGCCACATTTCAGGCTTCAAACAAAAAGATATAACATTTTACATTTTTGGTGAAGTATCAACAAGAAGTGGGTCACAATTGTGAAGTGGAACAAAATTTATTGGATCATTTAAACTTTTTTTGTAATAATAAAACTGAAAAGTGGGGTGTGGAAAATTATTCGGCCCCTTTGCATTAATACTTTGTTGCGCCACCTTTTGCTGCGATTACAGCTGCAAGTCGCTTGGGGTATGTCTCTATCAGTTTTGCACATCTACAGACTGAAATTCTTGCCCATTCTTCCTTGCAAAACAGCTCGAGCTCTTTGAGGTTGGATGGAGAGTGTTTGTGAACAGCAGTTTTCAGCTCTTTCCACATATTCTCAATTGGATTCACGTCTGGACTTTGACTTGGCCATTCTAAGACCTGGATACATTTATTTTTGAACCATTCCATTGTACATTTTGCTTTATGTTTGGGATCATTGTCTTGTTGGAAGATAAATCTCCATCCTAGTCTCAGGTCTTTTGCAGACTCCAACAGGTTTTCATCCAGAATGGTCCTGTATTTGGCTCCATCCATCTTCCCATCAATTTTAACCATCTTCCCTGTCCCTGCTGATGAAAAGCAGGCCCAAACCATGATTCTGCCACCACCATGTTTGACAGTTGGGATGGTGTGTTCAAGGTGATGAGCTGTGTTGCTTATACGCCAAACATATCGTTTTGCATTGTTTCCAAAAAGTTCGATTTTGGTTTCATCTGACCAGAGCACCTTCTTCCACATGTTTGGTGGAAGCCAGGCACCGCTGGGAGGAAGCACGCCGCTCTGGCGTGCGTTCCACTTGCGTTCCAGCGTGGCAGGGGATGCTGGCGCCGATGAATCACGTGGGAGGAGGTTAGCTGTAAAAGTCCGAGCTGGTGCCTTTGCCCAGCGCCACCTCGTATCAATGGTGCTTAGCCTGGGGACACCAAACCCCTTAGCAGTTTCCCCCTATCTTGGACGCCTTTATTTATGGACCAAGTACTTTTTCAGTGAGCCACTGCCCACTACCTGTCTGCATATACCTTTGGAGAGACCAGGTTTGACACACCTTTGTTTTAGGGGTAACTTGTGTGAAATATACATTCCTTCCCTGTGTTTGCCATTTGTACTCTGCTTAGTTATAGTGATCCAGGTATTCATTTACAACCAGGGCACTTGCATACCCCTTATTTTTATAAGCAGACTTCTGTGGCGGGGGATTTTATACACATAGTCTGTTGTATTGTCTTTTTCACACAATCTTTATTTCAGTTTATGCACTTTATCTTGTCACTGACTTATCCCCTGAGGAGTCTTTAGTACCAGGACGAAACATGGCATGTTGGGACTAAAGTGAGGGATAATTGTATAGGGCTAGGGCTGCGCCAGGGACAGGTTCCTGATGGGGTCGCCCCTGTCGGGGCAGGTGCTCCGTTTGTGTTAGGCAGGGTTATAATAGCACCCTTTCCTCTACACACGTCTAGGGCGTTTGGGTAGGGACAGTGAGCTTGTGTCCTGTTCATATCCTGCCTGGAGCACTGCCGCCCCTAATGAAGAAGAAGATTGTAGCGACATCGCTTATAGACAACCATCTTCCTGGAAGAATATAACGATACTCAGGAGGTGGTAAGAAATCCTTCATTGTTTGTTTTTCTTGTATTTTATTCACCATTATATGTTTTGTATTGTATATCTAGTGGTCCTTGATATTGAGTTTTACCAGATTTAGTAAAAGTTACGTTTTAAATAACAAACATTATTGTCCAATCCTCCATTTGATTTATAAATTCTGGTCTGGTGAGGTTTCTGCCCAACATTCGCAATAGTTTGGGTATTGTATTCTTTGCTTTAATCAAGATGGCAGCGATGACCTCTCCACGAGCAAATGGATGAGGTATGTATTGTTTTGTTTGTTTTTACTGCCGTTTCAGGAAAAATAGATTTATTACCATGAAGCGCGAGGAAATTTGGCATCATGACAAATCAAATTTTTCCTTATATTCGGATCGAAGTCCATTTCGGATACTTCGATTCGCTCAACACTAGTTTCTATTCTTCATCACCCAGATGTCGCCAAACAGTTTTTTTCTGGAGGTGGTGGCATCCTATATGGGAACTAAGGTTGTTCTCATGCAAAAGGAATGCTCACTTGTGGCTTTTTGTGTAAAGCTTTCTCCTCAGCTGAAAGCAATTATTTCATTGGAGACAGAGTTGCTTGCCGTAAAGTTAGATCTTGAGGTACCGTATCGCATCATCTGCTTTATACGGGGCATTATAACTACTGGGAGCACTACAGGGAAGCACTGTAACTACTGGGGGTGCTATAGGGAACATTATAACCATTGGGGCACTATGTGTGGCATTATTACTACTGTGGCCACTATAGAGGGGCTTTATTACTACTGGGGAAACTATGGGCATTATTACTACTGAGGGCACTACGAGCAGGCACTATTAGTGGGCACAGTATTGAGGGTGCCCCAATTATTATTAGTAATCAGGCCCTACCAGAGAGCATTTTTACAATTGAGGGCAATGTAGGGACACTATTACCAATTTGGGCACTGTGGGAGAGAATTATTACTATTGATGGGACTTTGGGGAGCACTATTTCTGTGTGTGTTTGTGGGGGGAGACTGTCTGGAAGTGTTTTTTATGCAGTATAGTATTTGGGTGCATTGGGTACAGTATTAGCGGCAGGATAACAATGTTAGTGTGCCAGGGTTGTTAGGATAATTAAAAAGTGAGGAAGATAAGATGTTTGTGTGGCAAACTCTGCAGAAACAAGATGTGGCTGAAAGATGTCATCATTGAGGTCTCCTTCCAATGGAGAAGATGAGGAAAGAGAACATCTACATTAGAAGAGATGTCACTGAATGTAATAGGTATGTCGTGCTTTATTCTCCTGTATCCTAGGTAACACTGAATGTAATGTCCATCTAAATATGTCTTTAGCACTAAGGGGTTGAAGAACAGCCTAGGGCCTTTGGTCCACTTAATCTGCCCCTGCATACTGCCCCTGCATGATTTCATCATGAGCTTGCCCCTTCCTCTTCATAGCCCTCCCATCTACTGACTAACTGGCTAAATTGTTACTGGAACATAATTTCCGTTGTTATAGGTTGTTTTCGCACATTGTGTCCGACCTGGGAGCACAGTTCAGCTCTAAGTTTTGGAAAGCAATTTACCAGCTTCTGGAATTCAAACTGGATTGCTCCTTTGCCCATCACCCACAGGCAAATGAACTGGTGGATTGCATCAATTAGGTCTTGGTCAACTACCTACAACATTCCACTTTGGCATGTTATGACTAATGTGCAGTTTTTGTACAATAATCAGTCCAGCGATTCTTCTGGCAAAACATTTTTTTTTCATTGTTTACGGCCATCAATTGAGGATCCTTCTTCTAGTACCTATTTCATTTGGAGTTCTGGCAGCCAAGTCTCTTGTCACTAATGTTTCTCAGATCTGAATAGAAAAAAAATCATCCCTTCTGCAGGCCTCTGCTTATAGGAAGAAATCCACTGATTGCAAGCGCAGGTCTACACCTCAGTTTTCTCCTGGGGATAAAGTCTGACTCCCTTCTAAGAACTTTTGACTTAACATACCCTCATACGAGTTGGCACCTCGCGCCATTGGTCCTTTTGAGGTCTTCAAACAATTGAAACTGGTTTGCTACAAGTTGTGCCTTCCTGCCTTCATGCATGTCCCTTACTCTTTTCATGTGTTTCTCCTCAAGATGGTTGTCCTCCATCGATATTCCAGCTTCCTTTCTGATCATCTGTGAAGGTGTATATGAATTTAAGAACATGGGAGCCCATTGTCTTTTCCAGTGGCTCGGACCTGCTAACCTCCCGCAGCTTCCTTGCAGCAAATTTATCACAAGGATCATCTTTTCTGGTTCTTCCTGCAGGCCCGGGCTTGCATTTACCTGCTAGGCCATCTCAGTCTCCCATAGGATGTGACTGCTCCCTGGCTCTCAAAGAGCCAGTGTGCGTGTGTCCTCATTTTCTTTAGACAATGGTTAGGTACCTGTCATGTGCCGAAAGCCCAAGGCAGACCTCAGTTCTGCAAACAGGACACAAGGAATTTCAGACCAGGGACCAACAGAGTACTTTTTTACACATGTAATAAAAGAAACATGACAGCAACAAATGCAGGTGGTAGCACTACCACAGAACCAGACAAGAGGCAAAACCCAGGAGGGCGGAGAGCCAGTGAGCTCCATTCTTCACAGAGCCCTGGTGATGGGGGTGAACTGGGCCAAGGGCTCACTGGACGCACCTCCAGGAAGGTCCCGGTACACTTGGCGGAACAGACAACAGGACTGGAACCCAAGCAAACACAGGACATGGATCAGACAACAAGACAAAAGGGAACCAGCACAAAAGCAGATGTCTGGACCCCAAGTGGAAAGGAAGCATGGCGGTCTCAGGCATAGCTGCACACAAACAAGAGATCCTCTCTCCAGAGAACCCAGGGACCCTTGCACGAAGGCAGGACAAACGCAGGTACCGAAGCAGTAAGGCACTGCAAGACAGACCAGGGACAGGCAAAATCAGAAGCAGTAGGTACCACCAGGCTGGACAAGGAACAGGCAGGATCGAAGCAGTTGGACCCAGACACAGAACAGGTACAGAAGATCAGACAAGGGAATAACATCAATGCATTACCAGGTGACACCACAAACAAGGGCAGATGGCAAAACCCCCTGGTACACCCAGTAAGCACAGGACAGAACTGACCCCCTGGGTGAGCAGCAAGGTGCAACACTCAGCAAGGCAGAAGATAGACTGACCTTCTGGGTGAGCAGCAAGGTGCTACACCCAGCAAGACACAAGATGGACTGACCCCAAGCCCCACAGCTCACAGATGGATATAGCTGCCATAACAAGGGCACCTGATAAGCCATACCCAGGCCCAGATCAGGGAAAGTTAACCCCATCAGAATCAGGAGTACCAAGAAGCAGAGAACATACAATCACAAGTGAATCCAACCTCAGTCCCTGTTCAAAAAAGGCCACAGTAAGCACGCATAGCAGAACCAGCATACATGGGAACACCCACAGCCAGTACACAAAGCGCTTGCAGCCAGCCTGCATGACACCAGAGACAGGAGCCACAGGGATACACAGATGGGAAACCACAGTACACACACTTCACCACATCCAGCACGCATTCCCAAGCAACCAGCATACACAGGTGTACGCGAGGGAGCCTGCAGCCAGCCTGCTGAGCAACAGTGACAAGAACAGCACCGAGAAGCAGACACGGGGAGTACACAAATACACAGGCAAGTTCACACAAGACAACACAGCCAGCACGCAGCCCCAAGCAACCAGCATACACAAGGGTCAGCCTGCAGCCGGTACGCGAGAGGGCATGCAGCCAGCCTACACATCCACAACTGTCTCAGTGCACCGCACTGTGACAGGTACTTTAGGCACCCTACCCTGTGGAAAGATGTCTGAGCAACAGATTTGTCTAGCTTGCTAATCCTGAAACGGTGTGCTGTTCTGTTGCACAATGTTCCAATCCAATTTCCTGATTCTGACAAGCTGCTGCTTGACCTGACCTGTGCTTGTTCACTGTGTTGACCCTTTGCTGCTTTCCCTGACCTCGGACTGTTTATCAGATTGCCCTGCTTGCCCTGATCTAGGCCTGTTACTGACTATACTTTTTTCCTGATCCCTGAAGGCTCGCACTGATATCTCTGACCCCCATGGGTCTACTCTTGGAGGTAGCAGCTAGGTGGTTTGCCTACAGTGAGGTCCAGATCCCTGTATAGTGGTTAAAGGGTGAAAAACAAGGGAATGCACAGTGGTCCCTCACAAACTATCATAACACATCCTCTGAATGACACAATAATAGGCTCCTAAGGTCTAGGAGAGAGCCACTCCTATTCCCAAACAACCTATTAATTCTTATTGATTTCATGTGTCCATGATAATAAGACAATGCAAGAAATATCAGTGCATCTGTTTTTTTTAGATGACCTGTGCTCTCAAGGAACCCCAGCCTAACACTGTTCAGAAGAAATTTATATACTATAAATTCTTTAACTTCAGTTTTAGTGGAATGTTGAAAATATATTCTCAAGATAGAACATGTCTTTAATTTAAAACAAGTTGAAGCAATCCATTTGCAAATATATGCACTCTTATGAGAAAAAATACAACCTTATTCAATATACTTATATACAGTACATACAGTATTCTTGTCAGAGATACAACCAATTCTGAGCAGGTCTCTTGTTCTAGAGATAGGTGTGGGCCCCAGACCTACACCTATCAGGTATTTATGGCATATCTTGTAGATGTGCCATACATGTCTAGGATGGTAGTACCCTTTCAAATCTTAAACTTTGAGAACTAAATGTTATACTTTATGAAGATAAGATGTTGTGTGAATATGTTATTTAAACTGAAATATTTTCTATATGTAACTATGATAATTTACAAAAGGAACATAAGCAACATTTATAAAGTAAGAAGTAGAGCCATGATTTATAATAAGAGCAGCTGGACATCATTTTGCATTCTAACATGTTTTACATTCTTCCTATAACTTTTATGGACAGCATAACTGAACATATGAGTTCTGACGATTGCACACTGTTTTCTGTTTGTTGGTTTCATTTGAGTTGTCACCATGACAATTAAGCTTTGTTGACTTTTGTGAATTATTTAGGAAATGATAGACTGCACTTTCATTAGGTTTTGGTCCAATGTCATAAAACATTCAGTCTGTTGAAGTACAATCTGAAAGGAGTAAGTATACTGTTAGTGAAGTTTCTGATGTGAATGAATGTTTTCACAATGTATTTTCCATTTCTCTGCACTAGAGATGAGCGAGCATGCTCGTCCGAGCTTGGTGCTCGTTCGAGCATTAGGGTACTCGGAAGTGCTCACTGCTCGGACGAGTATCTCGCCATGCTCGAGGAAATGGCAACTTCCGCATCGTGCTTTTTTGGCGCCTAAAAACACAGCCAATCACAAGCCAGGAGACTCTGCGTACCACCCAGCATCACGTGGGGCCCTTACATGTCGATAGCAGGGGTTGGCTGGCCAGATCAGGTGACCCTGGAATATACTACCGACTGGCCACGGTGCTCGGCTCAGATGCCATCTGGATGTCGTTAGGGATAGAGCTGCTGCCTTTCAGGGACAGTGTTAGGGCCTGCATTTAGTTGTCTGTTAGGCAGGGATCACCCACAAAGAACCCAAAAGCCCTTCTAAGGGCTAGAAGACATTTTTTTTTTTGTCACTTGGCTGGCTGGCACTAATAGTGCAGCTATCGCCATGTATAACCTCCTTTTATTTTTTTATGTTATATCTCAGTGATACAAATCCATTGCACACAGCAGTGTCGAACCATTCTGTGTGTCACAGTTCAGTACACTCACTATTTTCTGTCCAGGTGACACTTTCTGTATGTCACCGAATACAACCAAGTAATTTGCTGCCTGTCATGTGTATGGCTTGATCCCAAAAATCTCTGTGCGACATTTGTCTGGGTCGCAGTCTAAATAGCTACCGTCAGTAGGGTGTCAGTTAGCTCTACGATAGTTTCTGCACGTCACGTTCCCAAAAAAACAAAAATACAAAAAAATATAGAAAAAAAATTAGTTTTTTGTTGTTTTAGCTGAGTGATACAAATCCATTTCACACAGCTGCGTGTAACCTTTCTGTGTGACACAGTTCAGCATACTCACTCCAAACCGTATATACTGTCCAGGTGACACTTTCTGTACGTCACAAAATACAACCAAGTCACCTGCTACCTGTCACGTATATATAGCTTGATCCTAAAAATCTCTGTGTGACATTTGTCTGGGTCGCAGCAGTCTAAATAGCCACCGTCATTAGGGTGTCAGTCAGCTGTACGATAGTTTCTGCACGTCACGTTCCAAAAAAAACAAAAAACAAAAAAATATTTAAAAAAATATAGAAAAAAATTATTTTTTTCTTGTTGTTTTAGCTGAGTGATACAAATCCATTTCACACAGCTGCGTGTAACCTTTCTGTGTGTCACAGTTCAGCACACTCGCTCCAATCCATATATTCTGTCCAGGTGACACTTTCTGTACATCACAAAATTAAACCAGACTGAAAAAGTTTGTGGGTTTCAGTACACCAGGCCCATTTATTTTATTTTTTTTATAGAATACAATTATGTACAGAAAATGTGGAACCCCAGGGCTAAGGTTCGAGGGCGTGGGCGTGGGCAGTTAATTACTGCTGGGGGCAGAGGCCGTGGTCCTGGGCAGGGTGAGACAGTACCTGCTGATGAGGGAGCTGTGGAACGCCGCAGAGCTACACTCCCTAGCTTCATGTCTCAACTTACAGGGACACGTGGTAGAGGACTGTTGAAACCACAACAGTGCGAACAGCTGATCTCGTGGATTGCGGATAATGCTTCAAGTAATTTGTCCGCCAGTCAGTCTTCCACGCAGTCCACCCACGTTACCCAAGGGAGCACTCCTCTGGCTCCTCCACCTCAACCTCCTTCCCCCCAGTCTGCCCCCTCCCAGGAAAATTTGGAATGCGATCCGGCATACTCTGAGGAACTGTTTTCTGGACCCTTCCCAGAGTCACAAACCACTTCTCAGGTTGCTGCTGACCTCTTTCCCGATGCCCAAGTGTTCCAACTGTCGCAGTCTGTGGGTGATTATGATGATAATGACAATGTTGAGCTAGTGGAAGAAGTTTGTAAAGAGGTGTCGGACGATGAGAAGACACGGTTGTCAGACAGTGGTGAAGTTGTTGTAAGGGGAGGAATTCCGAGGGGGGAGCAGACTGAGGAATCGGAGGATGACGAGGTGACTGACCCAAGCTGGGTTGATATGCCGAGTGAAGACAGTGCATCTGAGGCGGAGGCGAGTGCTGCACCAGAACAGGTTGTAAGAGGCAGTGGTGTGGCCAGAGGGAGAAGCAGGGCCAGAGCTGGTGCATCAGAAGCAACTGTTTCACGTAGTGAAGCTCCCGTGGCGAGGCCTAGATGTTCGCTAGTCTGGAGGTTCTTTAAAGAAAGTGAGGATGACCGACGGACTGTGGTGTGCAACCTGTGCCACACCAGTATCAGCAGGGGTGCCACCACTACTAGCCTAACCACCACCAGCATGGCATATGAGTGCTAAACACCCCACTCAATGGAACCAAGGCCGTTCACCACCTCCTGCGGGTCACACCACTGCTCCTTCCCCTGTGTCACTCGCTGCCTCTGCTAGTCAACCCCCTGCGTCACTCGCTGCCTCTGCTAGTCAACCCCCTGCCCAGGGCCCCGGCACGAGCGCCTCCCACCGGAAAACCACACCTTTGCCTCAACGATCCTCCACAGTGTCCACCAACGTTTCCCAGCGCAGCGTTCAGCTGTCTTTACAGCAGACGCTGGAGCGCAAGAGGAAATACAGTTCCACCCACCCACATGCCCAAGCCCTCAACGTCCACATCTCCAAATTGCTTAGCCTGGAGATGCTGCCCTATAGGCTGGTAGAGACCGAGGCCTATCGCAAACTCATGGTGGTGGCTGCCCCTCGGTATTCCGTCCCCAGTCGCCACTATTTTTCCCGATGTGCCGTCCCAGCCCTACACCAGCACGTGTCGGAGAACATCATTCGTGCCCTGACCAACGCTGTTTCCGAGAAGGTCCACCTAACCACGGACATGTGGACAAGTGCTGCCGGGCAGGGACACTATATCTCACTGACGGCACATTGGGTTAACTTGGTGGAGGCTGGGACCGAGAATGACCCTGGGGCCGCTCATGTACTGCCCACACCGAGGATTGCGGGGCCTACCTCGGTCACGGTCTCTCAGTCATACTATGCCTCCTCCTCCTCCGACCCCTCCTCCTCCACCAAATTACCATCCGTGGGCACGGCGCCTTCAGTCGGTAGCTCTAGGCGCAGCAGCAGTGCCGTGGGTAAGCGCCAGCAGGCGGTGCTCAAACTGCTGAGCTTAGGTTACAAAAGGCACACCGCCCAAGAGCTGTTACAGGGCATCACGGCGCAGACCGATCTTTGGCTGGCACCGCTGAACCTCAAGCCAGGCATGGTTGTGTGTGACAACGGGCGTAACCTGGTGGCGGCTCTGCAACTCGGCAGACTGACACATGTGCCATGCCTGGCCCACGTGTTCAATCTAATAGTTCAGCGGTTCCTCAAGACATACCCCAATCTGTCTGATTTGCTCACCAAGGTGCGCCGCATCTGTGCGCATTTCCGCAAGTCGAACACAGATGCTGCCACTCTCAGGGCAGCGCAGCGCCGCCTACAACTGCCCACTCACCGACTAATGCGCGACGTGCCCACGAGATGGAATTCCACATTAAACATGTTATCCAGAGTTTACCAGCAGCGCAGAGCGATTGTAGACTGCCAGATGTCATCTTCCACCAGAACTGGTAGTCAGGTCTCTAAGATTCCTGAAGTCTACAATGAGGAGTGGACGTGGATGTCTGATATCTGCCAGGTGTTGAGAAACTTTGAGGAGTCAACACAGATGGTCAGCGGCGATGCCGCCATTATCAGCCTCACCATCCCGCTGCTTTGCCTGTTGAAAAACTCACTGCTCAGCATCAAGTCGGATGCTTTGCGCTTGTCACAAGAGACGGTGGAGGAAGATACGTCGCTTGATAGCCAGAGCACCCTCCGTTCTGTTTCTCAGCACGTATCGGAGGAGGGGGATAAGGATGAGGAGGAAGAGGAGGAGAATGTCGGCGAGACAGAAGAGGGTACCAGTGCTCAGTCCTTAACTCTTGAGCGTGTATGGGCTGAAGAGGAGGACTTGGAGGAGGAGGAGGAGGAAATGGAGAGTGAGGCCTGTGAGGAGAGGGAATTCTTACGTGTTGGGACTCTGGAGCACATGGCAGACTTCATGTTAGGCTGCCTTTCCCGTGACCCTTGCGTTAGAAGAATTTTTTCAAACACCGATTACTGGGTGTTCACTCTCCTGGACCCACGGTACAAGCAGAACCTTTCCACTCTCATCCCTGCAGAGGAAAGGAGTATGAGAGTGAATAGATATCAACAGGCCCTGGTGCACAAGCTGAAACAATTCTTCCCATCTGACGCTGCTAGCGGCAGAGGGCATGGTTCTGTGGGCCAAGTAGTGGGGGAGAGGAGGTGAGCAGGCGGCTTGTCCAGCACTGGCAGGGGAACGCTCTCCAAGGCCTTTGCCAGTTTTATGTCACCCCAGCAAGACACTGTCACCTGTCCCCAGTCTAGGCAGAGTAGGGGGGTGCTGTACAGAAAGATGGTGAGGGAGTACCTAGCTGACCATACCAACATCCGTAGCGATCACTCTGCTCCATACAACTACTGGGTTTCAAAGCTGGACACGTGGCCTGAACTGGCGCTGTACACTTTGGAGGTGCTGGCCTGCCCTGCCGCTAGCGTGCTGTCAGAGCGGGTATTCAGTGCAGCTGGTGGCGTCATCACCGATAAGCGTACACGCCTGTCAACTGACAGGGTGACGCTTATTAAAATGAACAAAGCCTGGATTTCACCGGAATTCAAATCTCCTCCGGGGGAAAGCAGCTAAAGATTTAAATAACTTATGTATCCGATTCCTCTTCTCTACTCCTCCTCCTACTCCTCCTCCTACTCCTCCTCCTCCTACATATCGTCTTTGCCTAACGCTGACCCAAAAAACGCCATTTTTTAGAGGTCCAACTGGCACTCTTTTAGCACAATTTTTCAGGAGGACCCCCTACAGGCCCTCTATTCAAACAATTTTTCCTGAGGTCCACCTACAGGCCCTCTCTCCAAAAAATTTTTCCGGAGGTCCACCTACAGGCCCTCTCTTCAAAAAATTTTTCCGGAGGTCCACCTACAGGCCCTCTCTTCAAACAATTTTTCCAGAGGTCCACCTACAGGCCCTCTCTTCAAACAATTTTTCCGGAGGTCCACCTACAGGCCCTCTCTCCAGTTCCAGTTTCCAGTTTTATTTGCGCAAACTGCATACATTTTTATTTTTGGGATAGGTGTGAAAAATAATATTACTTGCGAATCTATATTGCCCAACATTGGATACGGTAGCAAGTAGAAGACCAAACACATGCTGCCCACAGGGTTCCTCAAATTCCTGGTCCACCCGCAAATTCCTTGTCCACAATGTCAAGGAGGTCGAGGTTCTGTTGATGAGCAACAAGTCCTTCTGTACTGAAATCGCAGACAAAGTCTCAATCTAAGAACCTACAGACCATTGTGGAGAGAGCGGCACAGCTCGCCATCAAAGTGACGAATCCCTAAGCCAGACTGCGCAGAGAAGATAACGAATAAATATCTCTGTGGTTATTTTTGCTAAATAAAAGTTAAATAAACCCCCCAAAAATTCATCTGTTCCTGTGCCTGATCCACCCAAGTTGAATCTGTCCCATCCTGAGAAATTCCCCCCCAAGGAGTCCCCACTGTAACTTGCTTCCCATACAACTACCTCACCCCCCGACACCTGTGTCTCGCCATTGTCCACCACCTCCTCAGACAACACTGGTAAATCCCCACTGTCAGCACACGGAAATAGCAAAAGGTCTTGCGAATTAGGGCAGAGAATGTTCTGGGCTAGCACATCAGGGAAGGGGTGACTATGGGGTTCCAGGGAGTACGTGACCACATGCAATATCCATTTAAAAGTCATGCCACACTTGATGTAGCTCATAATTGACAATTGTACTGGTTGATGCTAAATTTTTAAGTTGGGGTCCTGCGTCGTCATTCTAACTACATCCGGCTGTTATCACCACCACACACGCTAGCCCAGGGGGCACTCCTCTGGCTCTTCCAGCGAAACCTCCTTCCCCCCATCCTGCCACCCCACCTACAGGCCCTCTCTCCAAACAATTTACTTCTTTGTCCTATCTTTCTCTCTCTCTCTACAAACTATTTTTCTGGATAGCTGCCATATACGGTATTAAACTGAGTAGTATACATAGAAGACATACCACACTTGATCAATCTCATAATTTACGACTGTACCGGTTGATGCTAAATTTTTAAGTTGGGATCCTGCGTCGTCATTCTAACTACACCCGGCTGTTGTCACCACCCACACACGCTAGCCCAGGGGGCACTCCTCTGGCTCTTCCAGCTCAACCTCCTTCCCCCCAGCCTGCCCCCCCCCCACCTACAGGCCCTCTCTCCAAACAATTTACTTCTTTGTCCTATCTTTCTCTCTCTCTCTACAAACTATTTTTCCGGATAGCTGCCATATACGGTATTAAACTGAGTAGTATACATAGAAGACATACCACACTTGATGTAGCTCATAATTGACAATTGTACCGGTTGATGCTAAATTTTTAAGTTGGGGTCCTGCGTCGTCATTCTAACTACACCCGGCTGTTGTCACCACCACACACGCTAGCCCAGGGGGCACTCCTCTGGCTCTTCCAGCGAAACCTCCTTCCCCCCAGCCTGCCCTCCACCTACAGGCCCTCTCTACAAACAATTTACCCGGATAGGGGACGTCTTAGATATTGTACAGATTTTTGTTTGGTTCTTCTTTTATTTCCCTCCTGACCTGTGATAGGCAGAGCATGGACACTTCCCCTTAGCTGCAGTGGGAAAGACACTCCCCTGGCCAGAGCAAGCTCTTTTTCCATTTTCTGTGGTGGAAAAATCCATAAAATATAAGGTCCCAAGATAGGGGACGTATACGGTATTAAACTGAGAAGAATCGATACCGCACCGGTTGATGCAACAGTTTTTCAAAATCCATTCCGTCTGTTGTCACCACCACACACGCTAGCCCAGGGGGCACTCCCCTGGCTCTTCCAGCGAAACCTCCTTCCCCCCCACCTACAGGCCCTCTCTCCAAACAATTTACCCGGGTAGGGGGACATATTAGATATTGTACTGATTTATTTTTTAGATGCTTGGGAAGCAGCTATGCTCATCACTATACATCCAACAGCCACAGCAACTGATAAGAACAGATACTAAACTTGATTTTAGCTGCAGTGCCAGCATGAGCAGTGGTGTCACCTGCAGGCGGTGATGGACCTTCGTTGCACCTAGTTGGGTGCTTCCCTAACATGTGATGGGTATTTGCATCGCCTTTCTTGGTCTGGGTGAGCACAATTGCTATGAGGATAACCACCAGGCTGTTGCCTGAGAATTTAGGGAAAATGGTGGGATTAAGCAGCCTCAGAGGCATCCATGCATGCTGCCCCTGCTGTTTCCTGTCCATTTCCGTGGTGTTTCCATCATTTTCTGAGGTTTCCAGGTTTTCACCCAGCCTTCCCTAGGCAGAGCCTTGGTCCCCTGCAAAAAATGCTCGAGTCTCCCATTGACTTCAATGGGGTTCGTTACTCGAAACGAGCACCCAAGCATCGGGAAAAGTTTGACTCGAATAACGAGTACCCGAGCATTTTAGTGCTCGCTCATCTCTACTCTGCACTAAAAATTGATCTAGCATTACATTTCAGATAATATCCATGAAAAGAAGTTCTGAAAAGAACTGCTGTCCTTAGGATAGAACCAAAAATATTAGATACTGTATGCACCTTTTTGATTACATTTGGTACGACATGTCTACCTTGTATCTTCATCAGCCAATTATTGGATGGAGACGTGACTTGGCACCATCATGGTCACAGTTCCCATCCTCTTGAAATTTCAACCCTCCATAGGGTGTGGAAAACCATGCTGTTGCAGGGTCAGTGAGGAAGAGGTGGAAGATTAATTACTACAGGACGGTCCCCATTCTCATTATCACCAGGGGTCAACCACTGGGGCCTGTGGATAGGGGATATGTTGTAGTAATGGGTCAACCTCTTTACTTATTGAGCTACAGGTGTAGTCCAAAGTCAAAGGATAACTTTTATGCAATCTTGGGAATTGCAGCATTTAAATTGTCAAAATCAATTAGAAGTGCTACTAAATGTCTAGGTATAGCACCCGCCTTAAATGTAGTACAGAGGTTTGCCTATTAAAGCAAACAATAATATGTTATTAATAGAGATGAGCGAGCATACTCGTCCGAGCTTGGTGCTCGTTCGAGTATTAGGGTACTCATAAGTGCTCGCTGCTCGGACAAGTATCTCGCCATGCTCAAGGAAATGGCAACTTCCGCATCTTGCTTTTTTGGCGCCTATAAACACAGCCAATCACAAGCCAGGAGACTCTACGGTACACCCAGCATCACGTGGGGCCCTTACATGTCGATAGCAGGGGTTGGCTGGCCTGATCAGGTGACCCTGGAATATACTAGTGACTGGCCGCGGTGCTCGGCTCAGATGCCGTCTGGATGTTGTTAGGGATAGAGCTGCTGCGTTTCACGGAGAGTGTTAGGGCCTGCATTTAGTTCTCTGTTAGGCAGGAATCACCCACAAAGAACCCAACAGCCCTTCTAAGGGCTAGAAGACATTTTTTTTTTGTCTCCTGGCTTGGCTGACTGGCTGGCACTAGTAGTGCAGCTATCGCCATATATAACCCCCTTTTTTTTTATGTTATATCTCAGTGATACAAATCCATTGCACACAGCAGTGTGGAACCATTCTGGGTGTAACAGTTCAGTACACTCACTATTTTCTGTCCAGGTGACACTTTCTGTACGTCACAGAATACAACCAAGTAATTTGCTACCTGTCACATATATAGATTGATCCTAAAAATCTCTGTGCGACATTTGTCTGGGTCGCAGTCTAAATAGCCACCGTCAGTAGGGTGTCAGTCAGCTCTACGATAGTTTCTGCACGTCACGTTCCAAAAAAAAACAAAAATCCAAAACAAAATATACAAAAAAAATTTGTTTTTTTGTTGTTTTAGCTCAGTGATACAAATCCATTTCACACAGCTGCGTGTAACCTTTCTGTGTGTCACAGTTCAGCACACTCACTCCAATCCGTATATTCTGTCCAGGTGACACTTTCTGTACGTCACAGAATACAACCAAGTCATTTGCTACCTGTCACGTATATAGCTTGATCCTAAAAATCTCTGTGCGACATTTGTCTGGGTCGCAGTCTAAATAGCCACAGTCAGTAGGGTGTCAGTCAGCTCTACGATAGTTTCTGCACGTCACGTTCCAAAAAAAACAAAAATCCCAAAAAAATATACAAAAAAAATTTGATTTTTTGTTGTTTTAGCTCAGTGATACAAATCCATTTCACACAGCTGCGTGTAACCTTTCTGTGTGTCACAGTTCAGCACACACACTCCAATCCGTATATTCTGTCCAGGTGACACTTTCTGTACGTCACAGAATACAACCAAGTCATTTGCTACCTGTGATGTATATATCTTGATCCTAAAAATCTCTGTGCGACATTTGTCTGGGTCGCAGTCTAAATAGCCACCGTCAGTAGGGTGTCAGTCAGCTCTACGATAGTTTCTGCACGTCACGTTCCCAAAAAAACAAAAATCCAAAACAAAATATACAAACAAAATTAGTTTTTTTGTTGTTTTAGCTCAGTGATACAAATCCATTTCACACAGCTGCGTGTAACCTTTCTGTGTGTCACAGTTCAGCACACTC
>ONZH01026241.1:0-15297 GCA_900303285.1 Rhinella marina
TAATTTGAACACCACAGACAACTGAGTATTAAGTTCTATTCTGGGACTTATCCTAAATTGCATTGACAGTTAATGGTCCTTCGAGCCGGAAAATCCATCAGATATCCAAGGGGACGTGAAAGAGCTTTGGTCATTATGGCAACTGGGAACTGCACCTTCAAGTACACAGGTAAGATATTTTTTCTTACTATGTGCCTTCCCGCTTGTGATGACCACTGTTCAAGTATTGTCCTTTTTGGAATCTTTGGGATTTTAAAAGAACACCTCCTTGTCTGTGGTAGGGTGAATGGAGTGTCTGAAACCTAGGTGTGATATATGCGTGATATATGAGAGTGATAGAGATTGCCTGTGTTTTATAATATGCCATGATAGAAATTAAGGAACTGGAAAAAAAGAAAAAAGAGGAAGTTAGAAAATCAAGAAAGAGATTTCAATGCTTGCATTTAGTTAGTATTTAAAGTGCCCACCTCTCTGTGATATCTGCAGATACCCAACACCAACCCAATCTCTGCAAGAACTGTTGACGTGAGCGGAGTTGGAAGCCCAGTACAGGACTGGGAGGATCGGTCTGCAAGAACTGTTTTGATGTGAGCAGACCGATGAGTCTGCGGAACCGTGTGTGAGCAGGTGGTGAGGTGAATCAGGGTATTCGCGCGTGGTGGGAGAAGGGACGGATCCACTCTTCTCCAATGGAGATCAGACAGTCAAAAGCTCTGAAAAAGGGGCGCCCCTCCGGGAGGGGGTGACTGCAGTGGCTATCATAGAAAGGCAGAAGAGGAGGAGGGCAGTGAGAGATATAAGCAGAATATTCAAAAAAAGCAGGCATGTCAAAATCTAGAAATCTGGAAATCTAGATAGTTGAAATCTGGAAAGTTCCACAGTGAGAGAAGCAGCACATTTGTTGAAGGTTAGGCAGGTGAAGAAGGTAAGAGTAGGTGGAGAAGGTGAGAGGCTGGAGCAGTGGTTTCAAAGATGGCATAAAGAGAATGATGGAGAAAGAATTGGAAGGGAACACATATGTATATATGTGTATATATATATATATATATATATATATATTAACTTTTAAAAAAGCAAAGGAAAGAGTTAAAGAGGACCTTTCACCACTCCTGACATGCCTGTTTTTAATAGCTTCATGCATTCCCCATGTAATAACAATTCTGGATCATCTATTCTTATGTCTCTATGTTGTGCCATTCCTTTATTCATTGCACTAAGAAGTTATGAATGAATTGCTATTTGTCTTCAGTAAGGAACAGAGGGGAGGTGTAGAAGGAAGTGGTTGGCCCTGTATGATATGATATATATATGTATATGCATTGTATGCCCCTGTAACCAGGCATGCATGTGTGTATATATAGATATATATATATATATATATATATATATATATTATATATATATACATATGAACCGCACGTTGGGGTCTCTGCCCCTATGCATGTCTGGGCCTTAGATGGTCCCACAGTCCCCTTTATGATGTGCCCCCATTCATGCCCAACGTGCCTAAATACATACAGATGTATGTATATATGCCCCAGATATTTATATATATACATCATGTGTATATAATATCCCCCAGAAGTATATAGATACATGTGCATGATTCCCAGTCATGAACATGTATCTAAGATACATGAATTCAGCCAGGTGCCCCCCCCCATAGCCCCCAGCAGATGGACAATCGCCCATCTGCTGGGGACAGATGGAGACCTGATGACTGGTCCAGTCTTAGGTACTTCAAAGGGACAGAAGATCATATCGATCTTCTGTCCCTTCTGTTAATTACCCTCAGCGCTGCTGGGGGTGATTAACAAGACAGGGAAACAAAAGGTTTCCCTGTCCCTGTTCTCCTCCTCGCTGTAATTACAGCGCCGGAGATACGAGGGTGATTCACAGGCAGGAGGATCAAAGAGATCCTCCGCCTGTGAATTCCTGTGCGCTCGTGATGGCGCAGTGACGTCATTTCACTGCGCCAGACCACGTGCGCACAGGGCTGCCGCATGCGCTCGCAAGCGCGCACACCGGCAGCGCAGGAACACGGGAGCGCGGGCGATCGGGTTTAAAAACCCCGATCGCCCTGTGCTCATCAGTTGAGCTGTGCATCCCCCCAAGAGAGAATCTCCCCCTTGGAAAACGAGCAAGAGAAGCGGGAATCAACCCTTGGACGATGAGCAACCCCTTAGACAACGAGCAAGACCCCTAGGATTGGCTGAGTACCCTGGTTCCCCTGAACCACCAATGCATAACCCCATTTAACCCCTGCCTTGCCAGTGCCCCTGTACCCCTGCCTTGCCAGTGCCCCTGTACCCCTGCCTTGCCAGTGCCCCTGTACCCCTGCCTTACTTAACCCCTGCTGCCCTGCATTAACCCTGTACCCTTACCCTGTGGACCTGGGCTAACCCCTGCTGCCCTGCCCGTGTCCCTGTCCATTTAACCCCTGCAATATCCCTCATTAACCCTTTATATCCCAGGGACAGTATAGTATAGGTAAGGGTGGGCTGCTATCTGTATATTGTGAGTGTGTGTATTATCTAGTTAGTATTGTGGGTGGAATTGCTAGTGGGAGTGTGTAGTGTAGTCAGTGCATAATATTGTATTGTATGCGGATATATATGTATATATATATATATATATTTATATACGTTGATATATATATATATATAGTCCTAAGAATTAGACGGTAGACATTGTTTTGTATAATAAAGCCTTTTATTGTTTAAAATACAGTGTACATGGTCTTTATAGCCGCCGCTACAGTATAAGGTAGTCGTAGCGTGAAGGGAATAGAACAGTGTGGGAAATAAATAGGCGGAGCTAGCGTCAGCCGGTTACGCCTATTTATGAATATTAATTAATAATATTCCACAAAATATTATTAATTAATCTACCCTTCAACATTTGGCGAGCCAGCCCAAACTGGTTGTGGACTGTTGTTCTGTGAGAACGCGCCACAATTGTGTTATCGCGTCAACTAAGATAGGCGGATAGGGAGCGGACAAATAGCTGAGGGACACGGTGCAGTGTCGTGCTTTATTGTGCTCCTCGACCTTGAAGTTAACGGGTAACGGGTAACACAGGTGTGGGTGGCAGTTTGCACAGGAAGCGTCCACAAACAGCGAACCTAAAAGTAACGTGCTTTTATTCCCTTGCACGACTGACCGGCGAGAGTCAATTCACGCTTCAGGTGGATCCAGAAGAGTCGACGGCAGGCGTTCCGGAGGAAGAGGATCTTTTTCCAAGCAGCGTAGACGGGTGAAGGTCTCCGGCTGGACGGGAAAAAGAAGTTCCGAAACTAGAAGGACGCAGACGAGTCCACGCAGAATGGCCACCGAAAAAGTGAGTATGACCTTTGCCACACTGCAGCACTTAAGCAAAAACAGCACATTTCACCCCATACTCCCCACCTCATACAAGTCCACGGAGATGCTTTGGTCTGCTTTGTTAGACCAAGCCTATGCACACGACAAAGTGTGCATAAGCAAAAGCATCTTTCACAAAACCACAAAACGCCTCCAGATGCTGGCCAAATTAGTTCACACTTTTGAGGACAGCATCTGGAAGCCACAACACGCGGAGACAGTAAATGCAGCACAGACAGGGAAGGTCTCCACATCGGAGAACTTCCACTGCCAGTGCTGTGTAGACAATTCTAAGCACATAGCCACACTTGAGACTCAACTAGAAGAAGGGACCCAGTGTACAGCCGAGAGGGGTAGAGAAATCTGTGTGTTGGAATCTAGACTCTCGGAGAAGGAGAGCTATTATTCCGACATGGACAGAGAGCTCCTCCGGCTATACACTGAGATAAATCAGTTTAAAAACAGAGCCGCATCCATGGATGCGCTGGCTAACTCTCTTAGAGAGGATTTGGCTGCAAAGACGCAAACCATTGCGGATTTGCAGCAGGTTATTAGTAATCTGTCACGGCTTGGTACTGAGAGCAAGTTACCCTTGCCTACGAAACAGGTTTGTGTTTCGGGAACGGCACAGGGGGAGGCGATGGCAACAGAGGCCATGTCTCATACGGATTACAGATCCGGGGCTTCAGATACGGGAGGACAGGTGGAACGGAGGCTACGCTTTACTCCTACTCCGACGGAGTATAGACATAGCAACCGCTTCCAGGGTCAGGACAGCAGTGGAGGATATGAAAGTAGGTGGGAACCAGAATACACCTCTTCCAGTCCTCCATATCGTCCGGAATGGCCGGAGGAAAATTATCCCAATCATGGCAACATGGAAAGGATAAATTTCCTGTTACGGATCTGCAAGGAGATCCCGAAATATGATCCCACTGTAGATCCGTTTACGGCATGCGATATGTTTGAGGGCCACTGTAATAAATATTCGGTGGCTCCTCAACATCGCATGGAGCTGTTTAAGCTGTGGTTGCCGACACACCTTAACCAAAGGTATGAGGCAACAGGGAGAACGGAACCCAGGAATGGGCGGTTTCATCATGAGGAGGATCGTCTGTCCTTACTCATGAAATTGGCAACAGGTCATGGGGACGTTACTCCAGAAATCTTGACAAAGTTCAAGCCTACTATACACGACAAGCCTTTGTCGTTGTGTAGTAGGTTTGAAGCCATGTACAGGAAGGTAACCATGGATCAAGGTATAGGAGTCCCACAAGGCATGATCCGCATGTTTGGGGAGAAGTTCCCATACCTTGACACTGCAATCCGGATGAGTGCAGCTAGGGAGCCATCACTTACTGACGTGGCCATGATTATTGAGCAGTGTAGGCAAGATATACTGCACAGTAAAAAGTCCGTGAAAGTGAGGGAGCATGTATCTGTACACGTTAAATCGCAAGATAAACGTGTACGCCATGCTAGACCAAATTCATTTGTGCACCCCACGGCTCCACCCTTGGAAAGGACAGGGAGCATCCGATGTTACCAGTGTCTACAGTTCGGACACATGAAGAGGAACTGTCCTCAACTGGTACGCATCCGCTACCCTGAGAAATCTGGCAATAATAATGGTTTCAAGTCGAAACCTAATTATACCAGAACAGGGGGAGAGCAGGCAGATAGGAGCCAGGGTTACTTACAAGGCCAGACACCCAAATGTGTGGCCATTGTAAATATCCCAGAAAAAGAAAAAGTGGTTGTGGAATCTAAAGATTCCACAAAACCACAAGTGGCAGTATGTACCACACAGGTACCTACTGGGAGTCTGGTCGATTTGGAATGAAGTGCAGGGATCCCTAAAGATTTAGCGCCAGTATGTCCTGTCATACTGGATTCTTCGGGGAGACCCCATATAAAAGCCAAAATAAAGGAACAGGAAACGCAAATCATGCTTGACACAGGTGCGGAAATTTCTATCACCAACGTCGAACATGATTTACACCCCAAGAGCCCTCAGTGTTGGGTGATCGGATTTGATCACCAACAAGGGGGGGTAAAGGCCCACAGGATCGAAGAGGTGACAGTGCAGCTTGCCAAATACATGACCCTCAAGATCCCGATGTGGTATTACCCCGGTTCCGACAACATCATCGGAACCGATGTAATGACCCAGAACGGATGGATCCTTGATTTGGCAAATTGCATTGTCTGGAAGGGCCCCAGACAATCCAAGGTGTGTGTTATACAACGCCAGTGTCTGGGACCACCCTTGCCAGCAGTGGAGAACACGATGGATGTTCTCGAACACAAGTGGCCAGAGATCTCGCACAATATAGACCTCAAATTCATTGTGTACGAGCATCCGGATCTGTGGGCCCAAAGCAAGAACGACTGCGGAAGATTTATTGGCGTTCAGGTGGATATCCAAGGACCGGACCCACCACCTCAACGACAATATCGCTTCCCGCCAGAAGCCAACCAGTCAATACTGGAAACGGTCCTGGGAGAAAATGTCTGTATGTGGGTAAGTAACTGGCTTAGTGATAGAAAACAGAGGGTGGTTATTAACGGTACATACTCAGATTGGGTCACTGTCACTAGTGGGGTACCACAGGGGTCTGTATTGGGTCCTATTCTCTTCAATATATTTATTAATGATCTTGTAGAAAGCTTGCACAGTAAAATATCAATTTTTGCAGATGACACTAAGCTGTGTAAAGTAATTAACACAGAAGAGGACAGTACACTGCTACAGCAGGATCTGGATAGACTGGAGGCTTGGGCAGAAAAGTGGCAGATGAGGTTTAACACTGACAAATGTAAGGTTATGCATATGGGAAGGAATAATGCAAGTCACCAGTACATACTAAATGGTAAAGCATTGGGTAACTCTGACATGGAAAAGGACCTAGGAATTTTAGTGAACAGCAAACTAAGCTGCAGAAACCAGTGTCAGACAGCTGCTGCCAAGGCCAATAAGATAATGGGTTGCATCAAAAGAGGCATAGATGCCCGTGATGAGAACATAGTCCTGCCACTTTACAAATCACTAGTCAGACCACATATGGAGTACTGTGTACAGTTCTGGGCTCCTGTGAACAAGGCAGACATAGCAGAGCTGGAGAGGGTTCAGAGGAGGGCAACTAAAGTAATAACTGGAATGGGTGGACTACAGTACCCAGAAAGATTATCAAAATTAGGGTTATTCACTTTAGAAAAAAGACGACTGAGGGGAGATCTAATAACTATGTATAAATATATCAGAGGTCAGTACAGAGATCTCTCCCATCAACTATTTATCCCGAGGACAGTGACCATGACGAGGGGACATCCTCTGCGTCTGGAGGAAAGAAGGTTTGTACATAAACATAGAAGAGGATTCTTTACGGTAAGAGCAGTGAGACTATGGAACTCTCTGCCTGAGGAGGTGGTGATGGTAAGTTCACTAAGAGAGTTCAAGAAGGGCCTGGATGTATTTCTGGAGGGTAATAATATTGCAGGTTATAGTTACTAGAGAGGGGTCGTTGATCCAGGGAGTTATTCTGATGCCTGACTGGAGTCGGGAAGGAATTTTTCCCCCTAAAGTGAGGAAAATTGGCTTCTACCTCACAGGGTTTTTTGCCTTCCCCTGGATCAACTTGTAGGAAAACAGGCCGAACTGGATGGACAGATGTCTTTTTTTCGGCCTTACAAACTATGTTACTATGTTACTATGTATATTTGGCTGCGAGGGGCGTGGTCATAGAGGGTAATTCCAAGTGCAACAATCCCCTATGGCCAGTAAAGAAGAAGGGTACTGATGCGTTCAGGCTCACCATCGATCTCAGAGTCCTGAATAAGTACACCCCGATGTCAGCCCCTGTTGTCGCACAGACTCCCGACATAATGGCAAGAATAAGTGGCAAAAGCCGCATATTTTCGACCATTGATGTCGCCAACGGGTTCTTCTCCATTGAACTCACGGAAGGATGTAGGTACAAATTTGCCTTCACAGTAGGGGATAAGCAGTACATGTTCAATGTACTCCCCCAGGGGTTCCATAGCAGTCCTACATATTTTCATCAGGCATTGGCGGCAGTGCTGAGTGTGTTTTCTTGGCCGGAATGTCTCTTGCAATATGTGGATGACGTGCTCCTGCACACGGAAACCATGGAAGAGCACCTGGTTCTGTTAAGGGAGCTGTTGGGACTCCTAGCACAATCTGGACTCAAACTGAGTCCACACAAGGCAAATTTGGCCAGGACTGAGGTGACTTTCCTTGGGGTCCAGATTTCTTTTGGAACCAAAGGGATCATGGCAGCCCGAGTGGAAGCCATGGTGAAGTTACCTCGGCCCGGTACTCTGCAGGACTTACGGAAGTTCCTTGGAGTGGCAAATTTCATGAGGGAGTTTTTAGAGGATTTTGCTGCCAAAGCAAAACCCCTCTATGAACTCCTCAGAGGAGAAGAACCCTCACTCAAGGGTTGGTCTGAACTCCAGGAAGAGGCCTTTTCAATTCTGAAAAGAGACCTCTCATCTGCCCCTGTGTTGGCCACACCAAACCCCGATGGGGAAATGGCCATACAGGAGTATGCTGGGACGGAGTCTATTTCGGTTGTCCTTCTCCAACAGATAGGACACGACAATAGACCCTTAGGATATTTTTCCAGGTTCCTCTCGCCGGTCGAACGAGGGTTCGACGAATGTGCCAAACAACTGGCAGCCATACACTATGCGGTAAAAGCTACCGAGCATATTGTAGGCTTCAAACCCCTCACTTTACAGACTCCGCATTCCCCTTTGGTCCTTTTGCTTCGAGACACACTCCCTGGAGTCTCCCAACAGAGATTTGGGAGGTGGATCATGGACCTCAATGGCCAGAATCTGAAAGTGGACCAAAAGGCAAAGTATGTTCTGTCTTAGCTATTGAATATGGCCGGGACTGAACATGACTGTGGACAACCGTCACAAGATCCAGCACCTCAAATGTTCAGGACTGTCATTCATCCAGAAGACAGGGTCATCTTTGTTGATGGCTCTTGTTTCTGTCTGGATGGTACCTATGTGACAGGGTTTGTGGTGCTGGATGAAACCACAGGCACTCAAAGTCTCGTCAGGTTGCCGGGTCATCTGTCAGCACAACGGGCGGAACTGGAGGCTGTCAAGGAGGCCCTCCTCCTTCAGCCTCCAGGGAATCGAACAATATATAGCGACAGCTCATATGTGGTTTGATCCCTCACGCTGCACCTGGACACCTGGAAGAGGCGAGGGTTTGTGGACAGTCAGAACAAACCTCTGGCCCACGTGACGGTCCTACAGGAATTGTGGGAATGGGGTATGGCACATCCTGCGGAGGCAGCTATCATGAAAGTCCCAGCACACCAGAGAGGAGACCAACCTCTAATCATGGGGAACAACAAGGCAGACGAATTGGCTAAGATGGCAGCAGTGTCGGGGGTCCTTCGGGAACCAGGCATTGAACAAATCCCAACTTGCCGGATTGCAGTAAGGCAAACAGTACTCAAGGATGGCCCTGTGTCATTTGAGGAGGAACAGGCAAAAGATCCTCTTCTGATGACACACATCACAGCTCCACAGCATCCCTGGGTAATGTTACAGGGGATTCTGTGCCATGATACCGGTACGCAAGCTCTTCCTCTACCCGTAGTCCCGCAGCATCTGCAAGCAGAACTGACGAGACTCAATCACCAGTTGTTCGGACACCTTGGCCGGGATAAGCTCTTGTCCCTCTTGAAGGACAAATTATACTGGTCAGGAATGTCCAACACGGTAGAGGAGGTCACTCAGCAGTGTCTGGTGTGTGCTCAGGTGAACCCAAGGGCTTCTGCCCTGAAGCCAGTGTTACAGAGGGTTCCGCCAGCAGAAGGTCCATGGTCTACAATACAGATCGATTACATTGGACCATTGCCGCTAGGAAGCCGTAACTGCCGTTACGCGCTGGTGGTGGTGGACGTCTTCTCCAAGTGGGTAGAAGCCATCCCCACAGTCAATGATTCAGCTACCACGACTGCCCGGGTCCTCTGGGAACAGGTTCTATCACGATGGGGTATTCCCAGAGTGATAGAATCCGACAGAGGGACCCACTTCACGGGTAAGGTCATGAAAGCACTTTGTGGACTTCTGGACATAAAGCAGAGGTTTCATGTCCCTTACCACCCACAGTCGGCGGGCATCGTGGAGCGAATGAATCGAACCCTCAAAACATGGCTGGGTAAAGCACTGTTGGAGAGGGGGTCCTCATGGGTGACATCCCTTCCTGCAGTGCTGATGGGTATCCGAGCCACAGAGGCATCGAGTACCGGTATCACACCATACGAGCTCATGACCGGACAAAAAATGCCCCTGTGTTTACCCAATGAGCCTCAAGTGTCTGAGCCAATTAAGGATGCCATCGCCAGGGACACGTTCCTCCAACAGGTTCAACAGAACCTGAAAGAGGTACTGCCACATGCAGCTATATGGTTGAACAAACCATATCTACGGGGGAAACACCAATGCCCTCTGTAGGAGAAATGGTGATGGTAAAAGTCTTTCCCCGTGCTGGTCCATGGGACGCAAATTGGGAAGGACCTTTCCAAGTCCTGGAGGTAATGGGTGATACCATGCTTAAGGTACAGAGGCCGTTGACAACAAAGAAGAGGTCAGTCAGACGACAGGATACTTTCTGGGTTCACATCGACCAAGCCAAAGCCACCCAAATTTCCCCAACCCAGAATTAGTGCAATTCTGGTTTGGGTAAAAAGGGGGGAGGAGTTGGTTGGTCGAAGGTGGGTCCCAGGAACATTATTTACAACACATACAATATCATTCGACAGATGACCGGTCGACACAGCACAACCAAGACTTCGGTGAAGAAGACAGAATTATCAGAGGTCTTCAAGAGGCTGAGCACCGAGCCACAATCCAGCTGGAGCACGATCGGACTAAAATAACAGGGATCTCCCAGGCTCTGAACAAAGACTCAGAAGTGTCGTGGTGGGAGAGCCTGTTCAGGTACAGCCCGAAAGCGACCTCCTTCTTCAATTTGCTAATACACCCTGTGATTATTCTGCTGGTCCTGGTCATCGCCATGTATCTTGGACTGTGTTTTATTTACCGGAGGGTGACAAGGCTGGCCAACCAGTTACAGGAGAACCAAGCAGAGACACATGAAAGACAGAGATGGAGAAGGTTCAGGGTTTAACACCTAGAAAGCCCAAGAACCGGAGGACTCGTGTGGATATTTGGGACAGGATTACGACCCGGTCCTGAAGCCCCATAACGCCTTAACAAACATTTATTTGTATATTATTGTCATGTTGGTTTGGGTGTGTTGGGCGGGGGGGAGAGTTGGGAGCATTTGTTTTGTGTTTGAATGTGGGATTAGATTAGGGCATTGTAGGGATAGTTCCCCTTACTTCCTGAAACTATTTGTCACTTCAACTCTGGTGATGACGTTCGTAAGGGATGGATTGAATGATAGTTGGTGCGGTGTTCTTCCCGCAGTTAGAATTTAGATACTATGACATCACCTCACATTCTAGAAATTCTGACCTGCCTTGTAAAGACCTACGAATCTGTCCAAGGGAGAACCTCCTCTACGACAGACTCTTCAATCAAGGTGAAAGAAGAATTGTCGGAAGAAAAGTCGCATCCTTTGGTCGACCATACCCCAAAAAGAAAAAAAATCCGGAGGGGCTACATGGATCGACCCAGGCAATCAAAGATGAGCCATCCCAGAATACAGTGGGAGCAGCTGAAGACCAACGCCACCAGAAAATGAGAGATGAGCCGTCCCAGAATACAGTGGGAGCAGCCGCAAGGAAATGAGAGTGAAGCCATCCCAGAAGTCAAAAGTTGAAAATGGGAGAAGTTGATACTCAAAGAACAAAGACAAAGGAAGACAAGGCAAGGATGGTATATCCCGTGGACGGAGACGTTGGGTTACGGTGAAGGGCAGGAAAGAGGTCATAGCCCCGAGGGGTGATGTCTAGGTATGTAAGGATGGGTTTATTCTTCAGTCCATCCTGAACTGTTATCCAATGTAAGTGGGGTTGAGGAGGCAAATACATCCCAACACTACCCCCAAAAATTTGTCGTGTTCTCGACAACAGGGGGATTGTAGAAGGAAGTGTTGGCCCTGTATGATATGTATATATATGTGTATATATATATATATATATATATATGTATATGCATGTATGCCCCTGTAACCAGGCATGCATGTGTGTATATATAGATATTTATATATATATATACATATATATATATACATATAACCCCACGTTGGGGTCTCTGGCCCCATATGCATGTCTGGGCCTTAGATGGTCCCACAGTCCCCTTTATGATATGCCCCCATTCATGCCCAACGTGCCTAATACATATAGATGTATGTATATGTGCCCCAGATATTTATATATATACATCTATGTGTATATAATATCCCCCAGAAGTATATAGATACATGTGCATGATTCCCAGTCATGAACATGTATCTAAGATACATGAATTCAGCCAGGTGCCCCCCCCTCCCCCATAGCCCCCAGCAGATGGAGACCTGATGACTGGTCCAGTCTCAGGTACTTCAAAGGGACAGAAGATCATATCGATCTTCTGTCCCTTCTGTTAATTACCCTCAGCGCTGCTGGGGGTGATTAACAAGACAGGGAAACAAAAGGTTTCCCTGTCCCTGTTCTCCTCCCTCCTCCGGCGCTGTAATTACAGCGCCGGAGATACGAGGGTGATTCACAGGCAGGAGGATCAAAGAGATCCTCCGCCTATGAATTCCTGTGCGCTCGTGATGGCGCAGTGACGTCATTTCACTGCGCCAGACCACGTGCGCACAGGGCTGCCGGCGTGCGCTCGCAAGCGCGGGAACACGGGAGCGTTTAAAAACCCCGATCGCCCTGTGCTCATCAGTTGAGCCATGCATCCCCCCCAAGAGAGAATCTCCCCCTTGGAAAACGAGCAAGAGAAGCGGGAATCAACCCTTGGACGACAAGCAACCCCTTAGACAATGAGCAAGACCCCTGGGATTGGCTGAGTACCCTGGTTCCCCTGAACCACCAATGCATAACCCCATTTAACCCCTGCCTTGCTAGTGCCCCTATACCCCTGCCTTGCCAGTACCCCTATACCCCTGCCTTGCCAGTGCCCCTATACCCCTGCCTTGCCAGTGCCCCTGTACCCCTGCCTTGCCAGTGCCCCTATACCCCTGCCTTGCCAGTGCCCCTATACCCCTGCCTTACTTAACCCCTGCATTAACCCCTGTACCCTTACCCTGTGGACCTGGGCTAACCCCTGCTGCCCTGCCCTTGTCCCTGTCCATTTAACCCCTGCAATATCCCTCATTAACCCTTTATATCCCAGGGACAGTATAGTATAGGTAAGGGTGGGCTGCTATCTGTATATTGTGAGTGTGTGTATTATCTAGTTAGTATTGTGGGTGGAATTGCTAGTGGGAGTGTGTAGTGTAGTCAGTGCATAATATTGTATTGTATGCGGATATATATATATATATATATATTTATATACGTTGATATAAATATATATAGATATAGTCCTAAGAATTAGACGGTAGACATTGTTTTGTATAATAAAACCTTTTATTGTTTAAAATACAGTGTACGTGGTCTTTATAGCCGCCGCTACAGTATAAGGTAGTCGTAGCGTGAAGGGAATAGAACAGTGTGGGAAATAAATAGGCGGAGCTAGCGTCAGCCAGTTACGCCTATTTATGAATATTAATTAATAATATTCCACAAAATATTATTAATTAATCTACCCTTCAACAGGAGGTAACCAGTTGGGGGTGTGTATCTTCACAGTCTGAACATGGCAGCACTGATTGGCTAGAGTCAGTCTGTGCAGATACACACCCCCAACTGGTTACCTCCCCTCTGTTCCTTTACTAAAGGCAAATAGCAATTCATTCATAACTTCTAGTGCAAATAATAAAGGAATGGCACAACATAGAGATATAAGAATAGATGTTCCAGAATTGTTAGTACGTGGGGAATGCATGAAGCTATTAAAACAGGCATATCAGGAGTGGTGAAAGGTCCTCTTTAAACATGATTGGAGTGGTAAAAAGGGGAAGTACTGGCTGCTGCTTTGAGAGGGACTTAAATGGCATTTTCTTTATCTTCCGTCTCTTGTGGGGTCCCCGATAGTCATAAATGTACCATTTCTGTAGAAGAGGAGGATGAACCGTGAAGAATCAGATTCTAATCAGAATCTGATTATTTGATAACATAGAATTGCAATAGTTCCCATTTCAGATATTGTTTGGCAGATGTGGTAGTGTATACTGGTAGTGGTAGTATTTGAAAGAAGATGTGTCAGTGTATACTGCTGCCATTAGTGATTTATCAGTGCATTCAGTGATTAGTAGAGATGAGCGAGCAGTGCTCGTTACGAGCACTGTAACGCTCGGGTCCCGTGTGAAATGCCCACAGGCATTGTGGATCCGTCCTCATCTGCATGTAAGTCATTGAGGACGGATCCTTTGGTATGACACTCATACCAAACGGTTCCGTCCTCCCTGACTTTAAGACGGGTGAGGACGGAACCGTTTGGTATGAGTGTCATACCAAACGATCCGTCCTCATTGACTTACATGCAGATGAGGACGGATCCGCAATGCCTGCGGGCATTTCACACGGGACCCGAGCGTTACAGTGCTCGTAACGAGCACTGCTCGCTCATCTCTAGTGATTAGTTAAAAAACCCTGTCTTTAAAGGAAAAAATTAAGTCTTTATTAATTATTAAGTTTCAAAACTTTTGATTTGCTTGAGTATGCTTGGCTTCTTTCCCAGACTTTGCGGTTCGTGAAAAAAAAAAAAAAAGTATGGATGATGTCTGTTTCTTTTGAAAGTAGATTTTCTATAAGAATTTAGAATTTAAAGTTAAGGTATCGATAATAATATCCAGGAAAGGAAAACATTAGAATTGGGTCAAAAGAAAATCCACGTGGTAAAAGATGAGCTCATTCTTACATTTGATATTATGTGCACATTATTTTTCATTTTGTTTGTTTGCAAACTAAAGATTTTGTGAGTTCTATTTTATAGCCAGAATTAATCGACGTCAAGGAAGCCTGTTGTTTTTCCCAAATGTTTATGTCACGACAGGGAAACAAGGGATAGTGTGCCCTGTCTGAACCCCACCTCTTTCCCTGCCTACTTACAGTAGATGCCCTAGGCGGCAAAACCATAACTTGGAGACAGTCCCTATGCTGAGTACGTGCACAGGGAAGGGAAGGGAACACAGGGAAAGACGAACACAGACAGAACAAACACAATAGCAGAATAGTCAGCAAGCCAAGTCAAGAACAGGAGGTCACGTCAAATACCGAGGGGAATCACAAAAGCGTAGTCTAAGTCCGAAGCCAAAATCCAATATACCAATAATCAACAGCAAGGTCCAACACACAGCACTGATCTCAGAAGACTAATCACAGGCATCTGAGTGAGGCAGTTGCCATCTTTAAATAGCCCGCCCAGGATCATGTGATGTGGCCAGCATCACATGACCTGAGGCGGAGCAAGCTGTCCAAACAATATGTAAAGTAGCCATGTGGTGTGATCAGCACCACATGGCTAAACCCAAACAGAGAATTAACTCATGAAGTGCTGGCTGACAAGACCAGCACTTCAATTCCCTATTGCTCGTCTCTAGGGGGGCGGAGAGGTCCGGCGATGTCGTGCAGAGGGAGCGCGACGCCGACCTCGCGTGACAGTACCCCCCCCTTCACGAGGGGCCACCGGACCCTTACCAGCGGGAGCAGGCTTATCGGGATGCTGCAGATGGAACTTTCGGATGAGCGAGTCTGCATGCATCCTGGTCAACGGTACCCAAGACCTGTCCTCAGGACCGAACCCCTTCCAATGTACGAGGTACTGGAAGGAATTCCGGACCCTTCTCACATCCACAATTCTGGCAATCTCATGCTCC
>ONZH01026242.1:0-10000 GCA_900303285.1 Rhinella marina
TATAGCTTGATCAAAAAAATCTCTGTGCGACATTTGTCTGGGTCGCAGTCAAAATAGCCACCATTAACAGGGTGTGAGTTAGGTCTACGATAGTTTCTGCATGTCACGTTCCAAAAAAAACAAAACTACAAAAAAAATATATAAAAAAAATATATAAAAAAAATAGTATTTTTGTTGTTTTAGCTCAGTGATACAAATCCATTTTACACAGCTGCGTGGAACCATTCTATCTGTCACAGTTCAGTACACTCACTACAATCCGTATTTTCTGTCCAGGTGACACTTTCTTTACGTCACGTAATTAAACCAGACTGAACAAGTTTGTGGGTTTCAGTACACCAGGCCCATTTATTTTTTATTTTTTATATAATACACTTATATACAGAAAATGTTGAACCCCAGGGCTAAGGGTCGAGGACGAGGGCGTGGGCGTGGGCATTCAATTACTGCAGGGGGCAGAGGCCATGGTCCTGGGCAGGGTGAGACAGTACCTGCTGATGAGGGAGCAGGGGATCGCCGCAGAGCTACACTCCCTAGCTTCATGTCTCAACTTACAGGGACATGTGGTAGAGGACTGTTGAAACCACAACAGTGCGAACAGCTGATGTCGTGGACTGCGGACAATGCTTCAAGTAATTTGTCCACCAGTCAGTCTTCCACGCAGTCCACCCACGTTACCCAAGGGAGCACTCCTCTGGCTCCTCCACCTCAACCTCCTTCCCCCCAGTCTGCCCCCTCCCAGGAAAATTTGGGATGCAATCCGGCATACTCTCAGGAACTGTTTTCTAGACCCTTCCCAGAGTCACAAACCACTTCTCAGGTTGCTGCTGAATCGGAGGATGACGAGGTGACTGACCCAAGCTGTGTTGATATGCCGAGTGAAGACAGTGCTTCTGAGGCGGAGGCGAGTGCTGCACCAGAACAGGTTGTAAGAGGCAGTGGTGTGGCCAGAGGGAGAAGCAGGGCCAGAGCTGGTGCATCAGCAGCAACTGTTTCACGTAGTGAAGCTCCCGTGGCGAGTCCTAGATGTTCGCAAGTCTGGAGGTTCTTTAAAGAAAGTGAGGATGACCGACGGACTGTGGTGTGCAACCTGTGCCACACCAGGATCAGCAGGGGTGTCACCACTACTAGCCTAACCACCACCAGCATGCGCAGGCATATGAGTGCTAAACACCCCACTCAATGGAACCAAGGCCGTTCACCACCTCCTGCGGGTCACACCACTGCTCCTTCCCCTGTGTCACTCGCTGCCTCTGCTAGTCAACCCCCTGCGTCACTCGCTGCCTCTGCTAGTCAACCCCCTGCCCAGGACCCCGGCACGAGCGCCTCCCGCCGGAAAACCACACCTTCGCCTCCACGATCCTCCACAGTGTCCACCAACGTGTCCCAGCGCAGCGTTCAGCTGTCTTTACAGCAGACGCTGGAATGCAAGAGGAAATACAGTTCCACCCACCCACATGCCCAAGCTCTCAACGTCCACATCTCCAAATTGCTTAGACTGGAGATGCTGCCCTTTAGGCTGGTAGAGACCGAGGCCTTTTGCAATCTCATGGCGGTAGCTGCCCCTCGGTATTCGGTCCCCAGCCGCCACTATTTTTCCCGATGTGCCGTCCCAGCCCTACACCAGCACGTGTCACAGAACATCATCCGTGCCCTGACCAACGCTGTTTATGAGAAGGTCCACCTAACCACGGACACGTGGACAAGTGCTGCCGGACAGGGACACTATATCTCACTGATGGCACATTGGGTTAACTTGGTGGAGGCCTACCTCGGTCACGGTCTCTCAGACGTACTATGCCTCCTCCTCCTCTGACCCCTCCTCCTCCTCCACCGAATTACCATCTGTGGGCACGGCGCCTTCAGTCGGTAGCTCTAGTCGCAACAGCAGTGCCGTGGGTAACCGCCAGCAGGCGGTGCTCAAACTGCTGAGCTTAGGTGACAAAAGGCACACCGCTCAAGAGCTGTTACAGGGCATCACGGCACAGACCGATGTGTGGCTGGCACCGCTGAACCTCAAGCCAGGCATGGTTGTGTGTGACAATGGGCATAACCTGGTGGCGGCTCTGCAACTCGGCAGACTGACACATGTGCCATGCCTGGCCCACGTGTTCAATCTCATAGTTCAGCGGGTCCTCAAGACATACCCCAAACTGTCTGATTTGCTCACCAAGGTGCGCCGCATCTGTGCGCATTTCCGCAAGTCGACCACAGATGCTGCCACTCTCAGGGCAGCGCAGCGCCGCCTACAACTGCCCGCTCACCGACTGTTGTGCGACGTGCCCACGAGATGGAATTCCACATTAAACATGTTATCCAGAGTTTACCAGCAGCGCAGAGCGATTGTAGACTGCCAGATGTCAACTTCCACCAGAACTGGTAGTCAGGTCAGCCAGATTCCTCAAGTCTACAATGAGGAGTGGATGTGGATGTCTGATATCTGCCAGGTGTTGAGCAACTTTGAGGAGTCAACACAGATGGTCAGCGGCGATGCCTCCATTATCAGCCTCACCATCCTGCTGCTTTGCCTGTTGAAAAACTCACTGCTCAGCATGAAGTCGGATGCTTTGCGCTTGTCACAAGAGACGGTGGAGGAAGATACGTCGCTTGATAGCCAGAGCACCCTCCGGTCTGTTTCTCAGCGCGTATCAGAGGAGGGGGATGAGGATGAGGAGGAAGAGGAGGAGAATGTCGGCGAGACAGTAGAGGGTACCAGTGCTCAGTCCTTAACTCTTGAACGTGTATGGGCTGAAGAGGAGGACTTGGAGGAGGAGGAGGAGGAGGAGGAGGAGGAAATGGAGAGTCAGGCCAGTGAGGAGAGGGAATTCTTGCGTGTTGGGACTCTGGTGCACATGGCAGACTTCATGTTAACCCTCGCGTTAGAAGAATTTTTTCAAACACCGATTACTGGGTGTTCACTCTCCTGGACCCACGGTACAAGCAGAACCTTTCCACTCTCATCCCTGCAGAGGAAAGGAGTATGAGAGTGAATAGATATCAACAGGCCCTGGTGCACAAGCTGAAACAATCCTTCCCATCTGCCGCCGCTAGCGGCAGAGGGCATGGTTCTGTGGGCCAAGTAGCGGGGGAGAGGAGGCGAGCAGGCAGCTTGTCCAGCACTGGCAGGGGAACGCTCTCCAAGGCCTTTGCCAGTTTTATGTCACCCCAGCAAGACACTGTCACCTGTCCCCAGTCTAGGCAGAGTAGGGGGGAGCTGTACAGAAAGATGGTGAGGGAGTACCTAGCTGACCATACCAATGTCCGTAGCGATCACTCTGCTCCATACAACTACTGGGTTTCAAAGCTGGACACGTGGCCTGAACTGGCGCTGTACACCTTGGAGGTGCTGGCCTGCCATGCCGCTAGCGTGCTGTCAGAGTGGGTATTCAGTGCAGCTGGTGGCGTCATCACCGATAAGCGTACACGCCTGTCAACTGACAGCGCTGACAGGCTGACGCTTATTAAAATGAACAAAGCCTGGATTTCACCGGAATTCAAATCTCCTCCGGGGGAAAGCAGCTAAAGATTAACATTACTTATGTATCCGATTCCTCTTCTCTACTCCTCCTACTCCTCCTCCTCCATGTCGTCTTTGCCTAACGCTGACTAAAAAAACGCCATTTTTTAGAGGTCCATTTGGCACTCTTTTAGCACAATTTTTCAGGAGGGCCCCCTACAGGCCCTCTCTTCAAACAATTTTTCCGTAGGTCCACCTACAGGCCCTCTCTCCAAACAATTTTTCAGGAGGTCCACCTACAGGCCCTCTCTCCAGTTCCAGTTTCCAGTTTTATTTGCGCAAACTGCATAAATTATTTTTTTGGGATAGGTGTGAAAAATAATATTACCTGCGTATCTATATTGCCCAACATTGGGTACGGTAGCAACAAGAAGAACAAACACATGCTGCCCACAGGGTTCCGCAAATTCCTGGTCCACAATGTCAAGGAGCTCGAGGTTCTGTTGATGAGCAACAAGTCCTTCTGTGCAGAAATCGCCCACAACGTCTCCTCAAAGAACCTAAAGACCATTGTGGAGAGAGCGGCACAGCTCGCCATCAAAGTGACGAACCCCAACGCCAGACTGCGCAGCGAAGAGAACGAATAAATATCTCTGTGGTTATTTGTGCTAAATAAAAGTTAAATAAATTAAAAAAAAAAAATTTGATCTGTTCCTGTGCCTGATCCACCCAAGTTGAATCTGTCCCATCATGAGAAAGTCCCCCCAAGGAGTCCCCACTGTAACTTGCTTCACTTTCAACTTCCTCACCCCCCGACACCTGTGTCTCGCCATTGTCCACCACCTCCTCAGACAACACTGGTAAATCCCCACTGTCAGCACACGAGGACAGCAAAAGGTCTTGTGAATTGGGGCAGAGAATGTTCTGGGGTAGCACATCAGAGAAGGGGTGACTACGGGGTTCCAGGGAGTACGTGACCACATGCAATCTCCATCTAAAAAGTCATACTGAGGCTCACCACCATGCTTTACACTGCAATCCTATTACTGAGGCTCACCACCATGCTTTACACTGCAATCTTATTGAAAGACAGACAATCAGGGGTTCACCGGCAGGTTGTCAGGCAGCATTTTTAAGTGGGTCACCATTACCGTGTCCCTGAAAATTGCCTTGGGGTCATCGCCAGACTATTTTTATGAAAGGCCATGGGGTTCTATACACACAGTGCTGACAGAAGCCCATCAGCCTTTCTAAACACAATTGAATCTGTCCCATCATGAGAAAGTCTTGCTTCACTTTCAACTACCTCACCCCCCGACACCTGTGTCTCGCCATTGTCCACCACCTCCTCAGACAACACTGCTAAATCCCCACTGTCAGCACACGGAGACTGCAAAAGGTCTTGCGAATTAGAGCAGAGAATGTTCTGGGGTAGCACATCAGAGAAGGGGTGACTATGGGGTTCCAGTGAGTACGTGACCACATGCAATCTCCATCTAAAAAGTCATGCCACACTTGATCAAGCTCATAATTGACAATTGTACCGGTTGATGCTAAATTTTTAAGTTGGGGTCCTGCGTCATCATTCTAACTACATCCGGCTGTTGTCACCACCACACACATTAGCCCAGGGGGCACTCCTCTGGCTCTTTCAGCTCAACCTCCTTCCCCCCAGCCTGCCCCCCCACCTACAGGCCCTCTCTCCAAACATTTTTTCCAGAGGTCCACCTACAGGCCCTCTCTCCAAACAATTTTTCCGGATAGCTGCCATATACGGTATTAAACTGAGTAGTATACATAAAACACATACCACACTTGATCTATACTGAACGTCACTTTTAAAAATACGTCATTTTCCTCTCTTTCTCTCATTTGTCTGGGTTGCAATTAAGCAGACCAAGTCTGCCTAATCTAATAGTTTCCGTGTAATTGCTCCATACTGCACATCTTTTTCCTCTCTTTCTCTCTCTCCAAACTATTTTTCCGGATAGGTGCCGTATACGGTATTAAACTCAGAAGAATACATACCGTACCGGTTGATGCTAGAGTTTTTCCAAATCCATCCGGCTGTTGTCACCACCACACACGCTAGCCCAGGGGGCACTCCTCTGGCTCTTCCAGCTAAACCTCCTTCCCCCCAGCATGCCCCCCACCTACAGGCCCTCTCTCCAAACAATTTACCCGGATAGGGGACGTATTAGATATTGTACTGATGTTTTTTTTGTTCTTCTTTTAATTGCCTCCTGACCTGTGATAGGCAGAGCATGGACACGTCCCCTTAGCTGCAGTAGAAAAGACACTCCCCTGGCCAGAGCAAGCTCTTTTTCCTTTTCCGTGGTTGAAATATCCATGAAATATATGGTCCCAAGATAGGGGACGTATACGATTTTAAACTGAGAAGAATCGATACCACACATGCCCCACTAGGAGAATTTAGGGTAATGGTGGGATTAGGCAGCCTCAGAGGCATCCATGCATGCTGCCCCTGCTGTTTCCTGTCCATTTCCGTGGTGTTTCCATCATTTTCTGAGGTTTCCAGGTTTTCACCCAGCCTTCCCTAGGCAGAGTCTTGGTCCCCTGCAAAAAATGCTTGAGTCTCCCATTGACTTCAATGGGGTTCGTTATTTGAAACGAGCACCCGAGCATCGGGAAAAGTTTGACTCGAATAACGAGCACCCGAGCATTTTAGTGCTCGCTCATCTCTAAAAAAGTAAAATTCTGCCACAGTTTTATGGGTTTTGTTCTTACTGTCCTGTTACCTTTATTCTCCAGGTCAGCACGATTACAGCAATACCACATTTATATAGATTTTCTTCTGTTTTAATACTGAAAAAAATAAAAAAAGGCATTTACAATATGGGAGAAATACATTTATATTTTAATAGTACAGGCGTTTTGGGACACGGTGATATAACTTTTTAAAAAAAAAAATACTGTTAACTTATTTTTAAACTGGGAGTGATTTCAATTTTATTTTATTTATGCCTTTAAAGACTTTTTCTACTTATTTTTACACTTTTTTATGTCCCCTTAGGGGATTTGAACATGCGATAGTTAGATCGCTTATCTCATAGACTGCAGTGAATTATCGTTGCAGCCTAGGGAATATTCAATATGTCCCAATGGAGCCCTGCCATAGGAACTTTTATAGTGGTAGCCTCAGATCCTTCAGCGAGACCGAGGCTACCACACAAAATGAACGGCTCCCCTGAGGGCCGTATGGAGGAAACGTTTGGGCTCCAGGAGTGCAGTGCTTCCTAGGAAAATGACCTCAGGCACAATTGACCTCATCTTCTGAGGGTTTAAATGCCTGTGATCAGCATTATCTCTGATCACAGACATTAACCCATGGGTGTCTGCTGTGTGAAACATTAGAAACCAGGTGGTTATTAAGCCTGCTCAGTTTCTGAGCAAGCACAATTTTTAAAAACCGTACATGTACTGAGGAAGTCCAGAAGGTGTTAGATAGGGTATTTATTACCACCAGCAGTCTTGCTGCCCATAGCCATATATGTTTGTTGTCACTTCAAGAATACTAATGCTGGCTTGGTGGTAGAGATGAGCGAATCTATTCGCCGCTTCTTAGATTCGTACCGAATCTTGGAAATTTTCAGCTGCGAAGCGAATCCGAATTTCTTTGGATTCGCTTCGTATTATTCGTAAATCTTCGCAAAATTTTACACGCTAACGATACGTACGATACGTACGATACGTATGAAACATAAGAAACGTACACATTCTGCGTGAGGCGGGACAATGACGATACGCCCACGCAAGAGCGGGAAAGTGAAGATACGCCCCCCCCCCCCGAACTGGAAAAAAATAGCCCGGCCCACCAGGATCTAACTGTTTTGCACGTATAGGGAGTGAGGACTCCTCCCTCAGTGCGCCATCCTTCTCTGAAGTCTGAACCAGTTTAAACCAGTGCTGACCTCAGAGCAAGAGGCAAGCATCATGGCTAAAAAACAGCTGCGTCCAAATTGGAACAAGATGTATTTTGACGACGACTTACCTGAACCACCACCTGCTCAAGACATCAGGGTGTCACAAGTCTGCCAGAGAAACCCAGCTTCAGTGCCTGTGTGTTCCTTACCACCTGCTGAGGTTGCTGTTTCTGCGACTCGTGAGGCGGCTGGAGCGTATGCTTTGGCTTGTGCGTCTGGAGCGTTTGCTTTGGCTCCTGCGGCTGGAACACCTGCTTTGGCTTGTGCGGCTGGAACATCTGCTTTGGCTCATGCAGCTGTAACCTGTGCTTTGGCTCCTGCGGCTGGAACGTCTGCTTTGGCTCCTGCGGCTGGAACGTCTGCTTTGGCTCCTGCTGTTGGAACGTCTGTTCTGGCTCGTGCTGCTGGAACGTCTGCTTTGGCTCGTGTGGCGGAGGTGGCTGGAGCATCCACTTTGCTGCCTAGGAGTAGATCCACACCTTCCATACACCAGAACCCAATTGTTCCACCATCTGTGACGGCCCATGCACAGAACCTCTGGGACTATAAAACCGCAGTGGAGCACTGAGTCATACAGGTACTCGACCACCCTAGGCCGGGAGATCCTTCATTGGAATGGAGAAAGGGAACTGTGATTTGGTTTTCCGTTAGGAGAGGATCTGCAGGATGATGAGGATGGAAAGGAGTATTTTGTGGGCCGCAGGTCGATGAAATGGCTGTACCTCCCACAACATCGGCATAGCCTGTACGTGGGGGATCAGGTGGAGTACACCCCCATGGCATCCCTGAAAGGCCCATTTGCGACCGGGGTTACCCTCCTTTCAAAGCAGAAGTGTGGCCAGATGAACCACCAGGTCCAGGACGCTTGCGCTGCCTGCAGGAGTTCCCAGATGGCGTCCTCCGGTTCAGGGAAAAGCCGCAGCCTCAGCCGTAGTCTCTGATTCCTGGACTGCCAGCACCACCACCACCACCACAGTCCTTACAGCTGGGTCAGCTGACCACGTTATCGTTCACGGTGGTCCACCAATACCAGCTGCCGTGGAAGATGAAGCCAGCAGCAGCCGGGGAAGCTGGGGCTTCTTTCCTGGATGCAACCTTTCTGGAACCGCTGCAGCCGGAAGTCCTTACCCCTGCTGTCCCGGCAGGAGCATCCGGAAAAGCAAAAATGGCTGCAGCGTGCGTCACCGCCACCTGGACACGGTTAAGTCCAACTTCAGGAAGAAGAGGGCACTGGAGTTCCACCACCGCAGCAAGCATGGCCTACAAGAGGCAGGAGCGTCCTCTGATGAGCTTCAGCAGGAGCTCGAGTGATGAGGACTTCAGGTCCCTCATATGAGGAACCCAACTACTGGCAGTGTCAAGGACACTGCAGGAGGACCTATGGGAGCCACACCATGGACTGCACCTGACAGGTGAGATGCTAGTTGGCAGTTGTTTTTGTTTAGTTTGTGTTGGCCCGTTTGACTCTCATCCAGATGGGCATGGCTGTCAGGACTCCCCCCATTCTGCAGAAATTTCCCTGTTGCGCCGAAGTGCGCCTATTTTCCTTTTTACCTCCTTCTCAGGTTATTTGGGAGCCCCGTTTTACAAAAAGGTTCTCTATTTGCTGCTATTCTCTATTATCCATGTGGATTACACATTACCAGTTTGGATTACAATTTAACCTCACATGGATTACAATTGAATTTTGGAATATGTGTTCCAGACAGACAGTGTTTTATCATGCCAACTAGGATCCATAAGGAGAGACTCAAATGTATATCTGAGCCTTTTAGGCTTGCAAATGTGAAATTGATTGCACTAAAATGTTTGCATACTTATGTCTTTGCTGTATTTTAGCTACACTGTTTTTAATGGTTCAGCACTTTAGCCCATTGTGTGTATTCTTTTTCTGGTACTGCAATGTGTCCTATTATGCACTTATTGTACAGTGTTTTTAGTAAATTATTCACTTATTGATAGCTAGCAGCAGTAAGCACCTTATTTTTCTAGTTCATATGGACTGCCTCTAAAGATTGTACGCCACATCCTAGCCTTGTACGCTAAGGATTCGTATGCACTTTTGTATGCTAATGCTTAGGTACTGCGGATTTTAACTACGCTGACTGTACGTACGTAATTTGGGCAGGAATGTTCGCAAAAAACGTGTATTTTTTTTTTAACGTAGATTCACCGAATAAGTTATTTTAAATACGAATCTTGTCAGAAATTCGGCGAATATTCGGCGATGCAAATTTTGAATGATTCGCTCATCTCTACTTGGTGGTAAAGAGCATGTAATAAGTTGTATACAATCCTAGGAAACCCCACATCGTCATCCACAACTTTTCAGGGCAATTTAAGCTATTTCAATTCGGTCAAATTAATTCAGACTCAAATCTAATTGCCCAACCGATTTCGCCAGATCTAATCCAAATCAAATTTTAATACATTCACTCATCACTACTCACAATCCAGCAATGGAAGTTTTAGCAGAAATTCAAGTCTAGCTCATCAGTTTCTATATTATTCATGGTAAAATGTTAATCTTATTATCAGCATTCAAAATGGAATTCAAATCCGAATTTTCTTGCACTTTGTGATATTGAATCAAGATTTA
>ONZH01026242.1:15000-51750 GCA_900303285.1 Rhinella marina
GATGAGTATTCGGGGTCAATATATATATCTCTTCTAGAGGCAAATACAGATGTTAACAGCAATAACTGCTTGTCTCCTTGACTAGAACCTCATTTACTCACAATTTTCTGTGTCTCATTACAAAAAAAATTGGATAAGGAACCTGCAGTACTTTATCCAAACGTATTTTTCAAACAATCACACAAATAATGGCTTTTAATTGGCTGGTCTGATTTTTCACGTATACAGTGTACGGTGCCTGATTGTCATCTAAGACAAGGAAGCACAGAACTGCACCAGTTTAATTATTAAAGGGGTTTTCCAGAACTGTAATATTGATGACTTATCCTCAAGTTAGTTAATCAGTATAAGATTGCTTGGGGCCTGACTCCTGACACCCCACTGAAGCTGTGTGAACAGGTTCAGCACTGCAGTACCATTCATGGCCAATACCAAGTGTACCCAGTTTTGGAGTGCAGTACCCTGTTCAAACAGCTGCTTGTTGAGAGTGCCAGAGATAAGGCCATCACCTCTCTGATATTTATAACCTATCCTAAAGATAGGTCAAGAATATTAAAGTCCCAGAAAACCCCTTGAGACACTAAAATCCCTCCTAGGCTGCTGTAGATGAATATTAGATGTAGTACAGCCTTTTTCCTTTAATCTTCTATGTTCTGTCATTGCACATTTTTTCTTTTTTCTCTCATTTCTGATTCGATGTGTAAGATTTATCAAGACTGGAATTTGCTACGCCAGTCTTGATAGGAGGAGGCATGTAATTTATGATGAGGTGCAGGGCCTTCCTTTGGAAAACTGCCAAGGGCTGTATAGAAATGCCAATCGCTGCTAAAAAAAAAAAAAAAAAAAAAGTTGCAATGGCATTTAAAAAGTCATCAAAACTAAGGTTTTGTGACTTTTAATGCCAAAAGAGTGGTGGGAATGATAAATTCCTCCCCCCCCTCGCCCGAACTTCTACTCTGAAGATGGTAGACACTTTCAGAAGAAGAACTATCTCAAAGGAACTTCACCAATCAGACACAGTGACCAGACAGAAGTCATATGATAGCCACTTTTAATTAGCCAAGAGTACTTAAAAGGCTCCAAGACCATGAAAAAATGTCTTTCATCTGATGATGTCAAGACCGAAAGCATATCAGAGTTTTAAAAAAATATATATATAATGGCAGTGCGTCTTTGAACAATCATAATTGTGAAGTAACAATTATGTTTTGGGATTCCCTAATGATTTTTCAACCATATTATTCCATGTTTAAGCTGCAAAGCTAGATGCATCTCACTCAGAAGCAGGGGGTGTATCCCATCTGCCAGCACTGTACTACCGTGACATCCTTTCTCTTATTTCCCACTATGTTTGTTTTTAGCTCCGGAGTTCACAGAACAGATAAGGAGGGGTAAATCACACTTGCAGACACACATGAGGCTCATGTGATGTTTAGAAGCAATGTATAGACAGTGCTTCTATCAGGTTCAGGATCTCAGCTAGCTCTGACATGTCCCCACTTCCACTCAGCTGTCTCTGTTACCAGGGACGGATCTTGCCTGATGACATGCAGTTGACTGCAACTTCGGTGGAAATGGGACCCCTAGTGGCCATGACTTTAGAGGGTTTTTTTAGGTGGATGCAGGCATATTTTTAAATGAAGTGATTTAGAAATTTGCTATTTACACCATTCTCTATTAAATTAAATAAAATTGTGTGAAAGTACAGTGACTCTTGGAAGTCTTTGGCCTAAATATCAAATGTGATGGAGAAAACCGGGTACTGGCTTGCAACAAACCAGTATCATTCCCAGAGTGAGACAGGGTGTTTTTTTTAGCTGTCAGGCACTCTGAGCCTAAAGGTCCCCATACATATTAATGTAAAGTGTATCAAAACAGATGATTTTAGCAACAAACATTCAGCCAACTGATAGAACATCATTGTCTGAAAATATCAGTTTATATAAATATGTGCCAATATTTACAACCCTGGTTTCACTTTGCCATATAGGGCGAGTTCATACTACTATCAGTTATTTTAGTTGATCTGCTAACTTAGAGGAGCAGAATAATGAAAGTTACCGAATTATCAGATTCAGCAGATAACTTAGACGAAACGAACTGAACAAACTCCATTTAGGAACCTGTTTTTTATAGGGAAAAAAGTCCTACATGCAGTCTTTTTGACAGAATCTCAGATGGGAACCCTGAACAAGGCTCCCCACGCAGATATGAACAAGCCCTTAGGAGTTTTGAGGAAACAAATATTATCCATTATAGAATAATTTTGTAACAAAATTACAAAAATCTGAAGGGATCTAAATACTTTATAAGTGCTTGTAAAAATTATATAAGGGAAAAGTATATACAGTATGATAATTCTACCATAACTATATGTGACAGTAATTTATGGATAATATTAATATAATATGTATATAAACACAGCAAATTACAATGAACCATTGCAGAGCTTAAACTGAAAGTGGAAATGCAAAGTGTACACTGTGACACATGTTTTTGATTTAACATATATGGAGTATATAATATGATCTACTGCCATCTAGTGAGCTCTAAATCTGAAGATACTAAATCCTACATTGTCAATGATGGCACTTTGGAAAAAAAAGATGAGACATAGATGTTCAAAATGTTCTCACAACCACATTGGTGCATAGAATCATATCAGTACTCATGAATGCTAAACTAGAAATAAAATGGACTATTTATCACAAGCTTGTGTATCTTTGACAGTAACAGTTTAAGTTTCTAATATTAAAGTGTAACTGTCATATTTTTTTTATTTGCTAGTTTAATAGAGCTAGGCATGTATACCCAAGTTAGTCTGTCAATGATTGTCAAAAGATCTGTAATTACCTTATAATAACAGCTTTCATTAATGTCTCCTGTCCCTTTCCACTGGTCCCTTAAAAGACTCATCTAAGAAGACAGGAAGACAGAGGGGCGGTCCTTCACATTGCATTAGGCTTCAGAGTGAGGAGGCGTGTCTCTCAGTAATCCAATCTGATTGACAGGCAGAAAGCTGCTGGCTACAGCAAGTGTGTATGTGAAGTGAGGGAAATCAGTTTTGGCCTCAGAGAACTGGCAGAGGAGACATATTGAGAAGATCCTCATATTGTACAGGTTAAAACTAGAGATGAGCGAACATGCTCGTCCGAGCTTGGTGCTCCTTCGAGCATTAGGGTATTCGCATATGCTCGCTACTCGGACGAGCATATAGCGATCCTCGAGGAAATGGCAACTTCCTCTTCCTGCATGTTAGCCGCCTTTTTTCAGCCAATCAACAAGCAGGAGAGTCTTTGGTACCTCCTAGCATCACGTGGGACCCCTACAAGTCGATAGCAGGGATTGGCTGGCCAGATCAGATGACCTAGGAATATAAGAATCTGGTCCCGCGCTACTCGCGTCATACGCTGTCTGCATGAGATTAGGGATAGAGCTGCTGTCTGTCAGGGAGAGTGTTAGGGCCTGAATTTAGTTGTTGGTTAGGCAGGAATCACCCACAAAGAACCCAACAGCCCTTCTAAGGGCTACAAGCACGTTTTTTTTTGTCTCCTCCTGGCTGCTGGCTGGGACTTGTAGTGCAGCTACCGCCATCTTGGCTGCACACTGTTAGGGCGTGAAATTAGAATCTGGTTAGGCAGGAATCATCCACAAAGAACCCAACGCTCCTTCTAAGGGCTACAACAACATTTTTTTTTGTCCTCCTCTCGGCTGCTGGCTGGGACTTGTAGTGCAGCTACCGCCATCTTGGCTGCACACTGTGCACTGGTGGCAGAAAGGGGACAGCACATGGTCCACACAGACCCCAATGAAATTGCCCAAAGTCCTCTCAGTACTCATTTTTGCTGCTGCTGTACCTTGGCTTGCTGGGATCTGTAGTGCAGTCTAGGGAATACGTTTTGTCACTCACTTATATAAACTACAGTCCAGTGAACAATTGTGAGGTGTGCGATACACTTGCCGCAGTCTAGAGAATAATTTTTTTTCACTCAATTATATAAACTACAGTCCAGTGAATAATTGTGAGGTGTGCGATACACTTGCCGCAGTCTAGAGAATAATTTTTTCACTCAATTATATCAACTACAGTCCAGTGAACAATTGTGAGATGTGCGATACACTAGCCACAGTCTAGAGAATAATTTTTTTCACTCAATTATATAAACTACAGTCCAGTGAACAATTGTGAGATGTGTGATAAACTTGCCGCAGTCTAGAGAATCATTTTTTTCACTCAATTATATAAACTACAGTCCAGTGAACAATTGTGAGGTGTGCGATAAACTTGCCGCAGTCTAGAGAATAATTTTTTTCACTCAATTATATAAACTACAGTCCAGTGAACAATTTTGAGGTGTGCGATACACTTGCCGCAGTCTAATGAATAATTTTTTTCACTCAATTATATAAACTACAGTCCAGTGAACAATTGTGAGGTGTGAGATACACTAGCCGCAGTCTAGAGAATAATTTTTTTCACTCAATTATATAAACTACAGTCCAGTGAACAATTGTGAGGTGTGCGATAAACTTGCCGCAGTCTAGAGAATAATTTTTTCACTCAATTATATAAACTACAGTCCAGTGAACAATTGTGAGGTGAGCAATACACTAGCCGCAGTCTAGAGAATATTTTTTTCACTCAATTATATAAACTACAGTCCAGTGAACAATTGTGAGGTGTGCGATACACTTGCCGCACTCTAGAGAATAATTTTTTTCACTCAATTATATAAACTACAGTCCAGTGAACAATTGTGAGGTGTGTGATACACTAGCCGCAGTCTAGAGAATAATTTTTTTCACTCAATTATATAAACTACAGTCCAGTGAACAATTGTGAGGTGTGCAATACACTTGCCGCAGTCTAGAGAATAATTTTTTTCACTCAATTATATAAACTACAGTCCAGTGAACAATTGTGAGGTGTGTGATACACTAGCCGCAGTCTAGAGAATAATTTTTTTCACACAATTATATAAACTACAGTCCAGTGAACAATTGTGAGGTGTGCGATACACTTGCCGCAGTCTAGAGAATAATTTTTTTCACTCAATTATATAAACTACAGTCCAGTGAACAATTGTGAGGTGTGCGATACACTAGCCACAGTCTAGAGAATAATTTTTTTCACTCAATTATATAAACTACAGTCCAGTGAACAATTGTGAGGTGTGCGATACACTAGCCGCAGTCTAGCGAATACGTTTTTATTCTCAGTTATATAAACTACAGTCCAGTGCAAAATTGAGTGGTTTGCGGTGCAATAGCTGGAGTCTAAAGACTACATTTTTTTGCCTCAGATAGTAACTCTACTGTCTACTGAATACAGTTTTGGCCTCAGATATTAACTGGACAGTTTGGTGAATATACAAAATGTTGAACCCAAGGGCTAAGGGTCGAGGATGAGGGCATGGGCGCGGGCGTGTGTGATCAAGTAGTGTAGGGGGCAGAGGCCGTGGTCCTGGGCAGGGTGACACTGTACATGCTCATGAGGGAGCAGTGGAACGCTGCAGAGTTTCGCTCCCTAGCTTCATCTCGCAACTTACTGGTTCACGTGGTACACCACTATTGAAACCACAACAGTGTGAACAGGTGATGACGTGGATAGCGGACAATGCGTCCAGTAATTTATCCACCACCCAGTCTTCCACACAGTCCACCCACATTAGCCAAGGGAGTAGACCTCTGGCTCCTCCAGCTCAACATCCTTCCCCCCAGCCTGCCCCCCCCCCCACGGAAAGTGGGGATTCAGATCCGGCATAAGAAGTTAAACACCACGGCACTCAAAATGTATAGCAAGTTATGTTAATTTATTTATCCATCCATAATCAAAAAATAGCCACGGGCCAACGTTTCGGTCTGCAACTCAGACCTTGTTCACGGCCTGCTTGGCGTCCAGCGATCCGTTGTAATGGAGGATGCATCCTCCATTACAACGGATCGCTGGACGCCAAGCAGGCCGTGAACAAGGTCTGAGTTGCAGACCGAAACGTTGGCCCGTGGCTATTTTTTGATTATGGATGGATAAATAAATTAACATAACTTGCTATACATTTTGAGTGCCATGGTGTTTAACTTCTTATGAGCATACCCTTTACCACTGAGCACCATTCCACTCGAACAGGAGTGCCGACCAATACCATTACTCAGATCCGGCATACTCACAGGAACTCTTTTCAGGACCCTACCCAGAGACACAAACCACTGCTCAAGAGCAACCTGAGCAGTTGCCCTGTCCCGATGCCCAAAATTTAGAACTTTCGCAATCTGTGGGTGATGAGAGTGTGGAATTAGTGTAAGTAGTGCGTGAAGAGGTGTCGGATGATGATGATGATGAGACACGGTTGTCAGACAGTGACGTTGTTGTCAGGGCAGTAAGTCCGAGGGGGGAGCAGAGTGAGGAATCGGAGGAAGAGCTGGTGGATGATGAGGTGACTGACCCAAGCTGGGTTGGTAATCCAACTCAAGACAGTGCTTCTGAAGTGGAGGCAAGTGCAGCACCAGAACAGGTTGGAAGAGGCAGTGGGTGGCCAAAGGGAGAAGCAGGGCCAGAGCAGGTAGATCAGCAACTGTTTCACGGAGTCAAGTTCCCGTGCAGAGGCCTAGATGTTCGCAAGTCTGGAGGTTTTTTAAAGAAACTGAGGATGACCGACGGACTGTGGTGTGCAACCTGTGTCACACCAAGATCAGCAGGGGAGCCACCACTACCAGCCTAACCACTACCAGCATACGCAGGCATATGAGTGCTAAACACCCGACTCAGTGGAACCAAGGCCGTTCACCTCCTGCGGGTCACACCACTGTGTTACACCAGCACGTGTCACAGAACATCATCTGTGCCCTGACCAGCGCGGTTAGTGATGAGGTCCACCTAACCACGGACACGTGGACAAGTGCTGGCGGGCAGGGACACTATATCTCCCTGACGGCACATTGGGTTAACTTGGTAGAGGCTGGGATCGAGTCTGACCCTGGGGCCACTCATGTAATGCCCACACCAATGATTGCAGGGCCTACCTCGGTCACGGTTTCTCAGACTTATTATGCCTCTTCCTCTAACCCCTCCTCCTCCTCCTCTTCGCACAGAAACGCTGAGCCAATAGGCAATGTTTCTGAGGGCCAACTGGCACTCTATACAAACAATGTTTACGGAGGGCCACCTACAGGCCCTCTCTCCAATAAATTTTTTAGTAGCGTCAAATACAGACACTCAAAAAACAATTTTACATGAGGGAGTGTCTCCCCGTCTGCCATCATGTTCGGTCAGGCTGTCCGTAGGTACACCACCTCTGTCGTCCGCAGAAGCGGCCACTATGAGGAAGGCCACGGCAAGAACATCCCCTTTTCAATTGAGAACAAGTGGAGACTTGTAGGAGGATGACACTTTTCTTCAGCAGTGGATTTACCTTCCCCTTTATCATTGCCATACAACAGTTGGTGAAAAAGTAATTGGCGATGATGAAGAAAATGTAACGGTGCAGTGGACCATCTGTGAAGAAAACCTATATATTCCCACCATGCCAGCCAGTGGCGTAGCTATAGGGGAAGCAGGGGAAGCGACTGCTTCGGGGCCCAAGCTCAGCAGGGGCCCGGGAGCAGTAGCAGGGATGTGGCAAATCAGCAGGGTAATATTTCTATTTCTCTCTCTTTCCAGGGGTGGGGTGGGATCGTAATGCTGCGCATTGAAACAAGAGGATGGGGAGAGAGGGATTCTCCTACCTCTCCTCTGCGCTGCTGCACTGTGTAATCTGATTGGTGGAGGAGCAGTGAGAGGAAGTTGCTGCTCCACCAATCCTTTCAAGTAATACTTCAGTCACAAACAGGGCCCGCTCCCAGACTTCCAGAAGCACCATGTGGACCCTGCATGTGACCCTCTGCACTCCTGCCTGCCCGTCAGGCTGCCTTTCTTACCTGCCCCTCCACCTCCCTTGTAGTGCCAGCTGACCTCCTTCTCTGGCTGTAACAGACATCCAGGAAGCAGGAGCAACCCAGAGCCGAGCTGTCTCAGCCATCTGAGCATTGCTGCAGCCTGCCAGCCAGCCAATACAGCAGACCTTCAGACTCACTGCCAGCCTGACCAACAGTGGTAAGTTTGTGCCCCCTGCCCTGTACTGCACCCCCTATGCTGCCTTCTGCCCCCTGCCCTGTGTCCCCTATGCTGCACTATGTGTGCCCCCTGCCCTGTACTGTACCCCCTATGCTGTATTCTGCCCCCTGCCCTATACTGTACCCCCTATGCTGCACTATGTGTGCCCACTGCCCTGTACTGTGTCCCCTATGCTGTATTCTGCCTCCTGCCCTGTACTGTGTCCCCTATGCTGCACTATGTGTGCCCCCTGCCCTGTACTGTACCCCATATGCTGCATTGTGCCCTCTATGCTGTATTATGCGTGCCCCCTGCCCCCTATGCTGTATTTTGCCCCCTGCCCTGTGCCCCCCATGCTACACAGTGTGTGCCTCCTGCCCTGTACTGTACCCCCTATAATGCACTGTGCCCCCTATGCTGCCCTATGCTGCCTTGTACTGTGCCCCCTATGCTGCACTGTGTGTGCCCCCTGCACTGCACTGTGTGCCCCCCCTGCCTTGTACTGTGTCCCCTATGCTGCACTATGTGTTCCCCCTGCCCTGTACTCCCTGTGCTGTATTGTGCCCTCTATGCTGCCCTGTACCCCATGCTGTATTTTTCCCCCTGCCCTGTACTGTGCCCCCATGCCACACAGTGTGTGCCTCCTATCCTGTACTGTACTTCTTGCCCTGTACTGTGCCCCGTACGCTGCCATGTGCCCCATATGCTGTACTGTGCGTGTCCCCCCCCCCACGGCCTGTACTGTGTGCCCCTGCACTGTACTGTACCCCCTATGCTGTATTTTTCCCCCTGCCCTGTACTGTGTCCCCCATGCTACACAGTGTGTGCCTCCTGCCCTGTACTGTACGCCCTATAACGCACTATGCCCGCTATGCTGTCCTGTGCCCCTGCCTTGTACTGTGCCCCCCATGCTGCACTGTGTGTGCCCCCTGACCTGTGAACTCTCTCTTACATATGCACATATAGGATGCCAGGATAGTCATGAAGGGGGGTCACCATAAAAAATTTTGCTGTGGGGCCCAGTCAGTTCGAGCTACGCCCCTGATGCCAGCCATGGGTTGTACATAAACTAATAACAGGAAAAACAAAAAAAATATTTTACAGGAGGGTCAACTACAGACACTCCAAAACAATTTTTTAGGAGGGTCAACTTCGGACACTCCAAAACAAATTTTTGGGAGGCTCATCTACAGACATTTGACTGCAATCTCAGTCTGACCAAGGCATTGGTGGTGTCACTGCCATGCTGTGTCAGGCTAAATTTTTGGGTGCTTCACCTACCACCTGAGTCTAACTTCGTCACTATGGGTTGACCGCCATGCTGTGTCAGGCTACATTTTTGGGTGGTTCACCTGCTACCTCAATCTAACTTGGTCACTTGTTGGTGTCACTACGCTGTCACCATGCTGTGTCAGGTTTATGCCTGCGTCATGGGGCGGGGGATAGCACAGCAGTGCCAGCATGAGCAGTGGTGTCACCTGCAGGCGGTGATGGACCTTCGTTGCACCTAGTTGGTTGCTTTCCTAACACGTGATGGACATGTGCCTCGCCTTTCTTGGTTTGGGTGAGCATAATTGCCTTGAGGGTCACCACCAGGCTGTTGCCCGAGAATTTGGGGTAATGGTGGAATTAGGCAGCCTCAGAGGCATCCATGCATGCTGCCCCTGCTGTTTCCTGTCCATTTCCGTGGTGTTTCCATCATTTTCTGAGGTTTCCAGGTTTTCACCCAGCCTTCCCTAGGCAGAGCCCCAGTCCCCTGCAAAAAATGCTCAAGTCTCCCATTGACTTCAATGGGGTTCGTTATTCGAAACGAGCACCCGAGCATCGGGAAAAATTCGATTCGAATAACGAGCACCCAAGCATTTTAGTGCTCGCTCATCTCTAGTTAAAACAGCCGCAACTAAGGGAAAAGCTCAAGGAAAACAGTGGTATGTGAAGAAACTAAAGATTGCTTTATGCATAATGCTCCACCAGCAGTAACATATACTAAAACTGATTTTTTTTTTATGAAAACATGGCGATTACGCTTTAAATACAGCTACTTCCAATACATAGATTTTACTAATGTACCTTCACTAAACTTTTTCAGCCATTTCAGGACTTTTTAGTTCTTTCTTTCTTTCTTGATTGAAAGTTCAGTGCTCCTTGTTGGTCTCAACATGTGAGGAAACTGCTGTCCACTACCTAAATTACTTTAATGCTTCTGCCTGACACCCAGTCTGCCTACCAATAAGATGTTATTGCTTACCCTGCCTACTAATGATTTCTGACTGGCTAAGAGACTGTTCTCAGATCTCCTCCTGAAGCCCCATGACTGTATTGGTCTATGCTCCTTGTCCATGTCACATGATGACCAGTGCCAAGGCTGAATAAAAAGAAAAAAGACGAGAACAGACAAGAGTGCATGCTTCTGAGAATCAGGGAAAAACTTAGCTATCAATCATTGTTGACAGCAGTCATCAGGTGACATGGAAAGGGAGGACAGCCCAAACAGGGGAGTTACCAGTGTCCTAAAACATCCAGGGCACATGACCATTCTGTCGCACCTGTTGCACTGGTGTCACGGTCATTCCTGCACCAGGTTGCAGAAAGTCGGCTAGGCTAGCACATGTGACATAATTTGACTTGTTTTCCTTTTTGTGTTGTTGCTGTTTACCACACCCCTTCCCCTTGTAATTGTCTTTCCCCCTATTTATTCCTGCTTCTACCACACTTACTTACAGTTTATAGTTTCTGTGGACATTCTGGTGGATTGGTGTGGTTCTCTCCTGAGATCCGGTTGCTTCCATTTCTTCTTAAAGATAAATGTCCACTTTCCCTTTTGTGTTTACCCTGCTTTTCCCTGTTGTGTTATTTGGCCTTTGGTAGACTCCTGTTTGTCCTTTCTTTTGGAGTAACGGGTAGACTCAGCCCTGTCAGTAGTTTCAGGGTCCTATAGGGTCAGTTTTGTTTAGGTTCCTGTGTATGAACTCGCCTACTTTTGAGGCCTGTAAGTCAGTCAGGATTGGTGTCAGGGTTTCCTGCAGGAGGTGACCTTTTCCCTTTACTTGTTTCCTGACCTCACCCCTCTCCCTCCTATGCTTGGTGTGGTTTTCCCCTCCACACCAGAGCGTGACAACTGGTGGTCCGCACCTGCTGCTGCACCGCTCCTGTGAGTGGGCACAGTTACCGTGACTCTTACTCAGCTTTTTTGGTGCTAGTAGTCTGGACCCACTCTCTGGCTCTTAAAGGACCAGTGCACGCATCCTAGTCTTTCCCAGCGAATAGCTGGTCACCTAAGGGTATTTAAGGCACCTTCCCTTATGGGAGGGTATCTGAGCTTTAGGTTATCTAGCTTGCTAGTTCCTAGTAAAGGTGTGTTGTTCTGTTTGTATGTCCATGTACCGACTTCAACTTGTTTACGGATTCTAAACCTGATGCCTGATCTGACCTTAACCTGTTTACCATACTGACCTTTTTGCCTGCCCTGACCTGGGACTAGTTTCACGGATTCACATGAATTCTGCCTGTCCTGATTTCAGCCTGTGTATTACTTGAACATTTGGTGATTCCCACCAGGGTCTCTGATTCCAGTGGTCAGCCGCCAACCACACTAGGATCTTTCCAAGAGGTAATGGCCTTCTGGGTCCCCTGCAGCAAAGTCCAGATCCCTGTATAGGGGTTAAAAGGGTTAATACCAGGGGACTGAAAGGATAATGCCCTTAGGTCTAGCCCATATCTTACTGGTTGGTTGGCACAGTGGTTCGACACCCACTTCCTGTAACAGCATCTTGAAGCTAAGGTATGTGTTGATGTGTTTTAGTGATGAAAGTTAAATATATACTTTTTGTGATCTAAAAACTTACTTAATATTAAGGTTTACTCACAAATTGCAAATCTTATTGGCCATGATCACCACAAAAATGTGATTTGGCAATAACTACCGAAAGGTCCTTTTACACAGACCGATGATCAGGCCAATTATAGTTGATGATTGTTCTTAAAAATGCTTATTTACAATTATTAGCCTGTGAGAAAGGTGCGGCAATCACCGGATTAACAAGCAAACTCTCATTCATCGGCTGATTGTGTCTTTTAGCCGGCACCTAAAGCCATCACTTCTGTGCAGAAGAATATTTTGTCTAATCAGCAATCTGCTGGCCAAGAACAATTATTTTTCTATGGGGCAAGCAATCGCAGCGCAGATGATGTTGCATTTAAATGATAATCAGGCAATGATTGGGAACTTTTGGTTAGCTTCCAATATGTGCCTGAAACATCAGTCCATGTAAAAGGACCTTTAATGTTCATTGGCAAGGTTCAATGGGTCACACTGTAGTCTAGCTCAAAAAGGATAAACTAGTGTTACCTGTAGGCTAGCTTCACTGCAGACTCTGATGCTTTTGTGTGTGTGGGGGGGGGTCATTAGCTGCCATTATATTACATGCAGACTACGCAGCTTGCTTTGCCACTGTCTGTAGCTGGTCAGGGACTGAGGGATACTAGTTTTTCTGCCTGTCAGAGTGTAGACACTGATACTGCTAGGGTTCGCACACATGTATGAGCACACAAATGTGCAGCTAGTTTGGCGTGATTTTTCACTGATTAATTGCAGTCAGTGTCCCAGAACTAACTAGTGGCATGGCCAGAGAGAAGGAGACAGAGGAGGAGCAGGAAAAAAGTAAGGTATGCACGTGCACTACACCGTGCTGTGTCAAGTACGGCAGGCCTTAGTTTATAAATAACCCTGTGCAGAGTTGTATATTTGAAGTCTAAAAGATGTATTTTTTATAAATTATACAGTGGTCCCTCAAGTTACAATATTAATTGGTTCCAGGACAACCATTGTATGTTGAAACAAATGTAAGTTGAGTAATCGGTTCCAAAGCCCCAAAATGTCATCCAAGATAAGAGAAAATGAAGATGTAAGAAAAATAAGCAGATAACTAAGACAGATAAAACAAGTCCTTACATATAACAGTCAGGAATAGCTACTAAATAGCAACTAATACCGCTATTTTACCAGAGAAGTGAGCTTGATTGGTTGGATCTTACTTTGAGATATTGTATGTTGAGTCTGATTTCAACTTACGATGGGTCAGAAAAGACCATTGTATGTTGAAAATATTGTATCATTCACCAAGTACAAGACAGAGATTAAAAAAAAACACAAGGAAACAAATTCCCCAACTACCTCCAAACATCTAAGGATCCATCCATAGAAACATTATAAATAATAATGTGGACAGACTTTTTACTATAAATTCAAAGTTATTTTGTCATATAGTTAAACACATACTGTTTCTACTGTCCTAAAACATCCAGAGCACATGCACATTGTGTTGCATCTGTTGCGTTGGCAACCTGTGCCTGCTACTGTCGTGCTCCTTCAAGTGGGCACCGTAATACTCACTCAGCTTTTTCTGTGCCAACAGTCTGGACCTGCTTGTCCTTCTCTGTCCACCTGCAGAGGGCCTGACCACCTGCATCTCATGTAGTCTCCCCAATAGCTGTCATCTCAGAGTATTTAAGGCACCTTCTCTTAAGGGAGGGTGCCTGAACTTTAGGTTAACTAGCTTTCTAGTTCTAGTGAAGGTGTGCTGTTTTGTTTGCCCATTTATTGGCCTTGGCCTGTTTACTGATTCTGAACCTATGCTGCCTGACCTGACCTTATTCCTTTTTCCCGTATTGACCCCAAATATAAAACTCTGCACAGTGTACTATATAACCTAAGGCCTGCCCTGCTTGTCACAGCACGTTGTGGTGCACGTGCATACCTTACTTCATTCCTTTTCTTTTGTCTCCTCCTCTCTGGCCATGCCACTAGTGTGTTCTGTGAAACTCACTGCAATTTGTGCAGCCTGTGGAAAATCATGCTTAAACATTTGTATACTTATGCACATCTGAGAACCCTAGCACTATCAGTGTCTGCACTCTGATTAGCAGAAGAACAAATGTCCCAGAGTCCCTGACCAGCTACAGACAGTGGCAAAGCATGCTGCTGTCATTTTACATAGTCTGTACATAATATAATGGCAGTTAATAACCCCCCCCCAAGCACTTCTGCCAGAGCACACAAAGTTATGCAGTCTCAGCTCCATTACTAACTTGAAGACCTGCATTGTCATATGTCTACAGGTCCTTCTCACAATGTAGAGCTGCCAATATTAACAGTGATTACTATCATCAATGCACATAAAGTAATGCATTATAAACACCATTTAACAGTAGTATATAAGAACAGTAATACATACAGTATCTCACAAAAATGAGTGCATCTCTCAAAGATAAATATTTTATTTTATCTTTTCATGGGACAACACTGAAGATATGACACTTTGATACAATGTAAAGTAGTCAGTGTACAGCTTGTATAACAGTGTAAATTTGGTGTCCCCTCAAAATAACTCAACACACAGCATTAATGTCTAAATCTCTGGCAACAAAAGTGAGTACACCCCTGAGTGAAAATGGCCAAATTGTGCCAACAGTGTCAATATTTTGTGTGGCCACCATTATTTTCCAGCACTGCCTTAACTCTCTTAGGAATGGAGTTCACTAGAACTTCACAGGTTGCCACTGCAATCCTATTCCATTCCTCCATGAGGACATCATGGAGCTGGTGGATTTTAGAGACCCTAAACTCATTCACCTTCCTTTTAAGGATGCCCCACAGATGATCAATAAAGTTTAGGTCTGGAGACATGCTCGGCCAGTCCATCACCTTTAAACTGTTTCTTTAGCAAGGCAGTAGTCATCTTGGAGGTGTGTTTGGGGTCATTATCATGTTGTAATACTGCCCTGCAGCCAAGTTTCCGAGGGGAGGCGATCATGCTCTGCTTCAGTATGTCACAGTACATCTAAACCTACAATAAAGGTGTTGTAGCCCATATCAATGGGCTACAATGGGCTGCAACATTGAATGGGGGCCCCCCACTTATCCAACGCGTTTTGCCAATGGCTTTGTCACTTTTTTTCCTGACAAAGCTGTTGGGGGACCTCCATGCAGACAGGTGGTCTGCATAGAGTCAGTCCTCTACTAGTCTGGTTGTTTTTAACCTGTTCTCTCTCTTACAATCATATGGATTCCTCTAATGCAATCATGTTTTAATTAAATTTAATAAAGGAAATATAATTTTATTTCTTTGGTGTACTTATCTTGATATGGGCTACAACACCTTTATTGAAGGTTTAGATGGATTTTTGGTGTGCCTAAATAGGTCAGGTTGAGCTAGGATTTATTAATGTCACAGTTCATGTTGGCATTCATGGTTCCCTCAGTGAACTGTAGCTCCCCACAGCCGGCATGCACTCATGCAGCCACAAACCATGACACTCCCACCACCATGCTTTACTGTAGGCAAGACACACTTGTCTTTGTACTGCTCACCTGGTTGCTGCCACACACGCTTGACACCAGCAATGCTGGCAGCACTCATATGTCTATTTTGAAAAAACAACCTCTGGATATGACGCTGAACACGCGCACTCAACTTCTTTGGTGGACCATGGTGAGGCCTGTTCTGAGTGGAACCTGTCTTGTTAAACCGCTAAATGGTCTTGGCCATCTCACTGCAGTTCAGTTTCCAGGTGTTGGCAATCTTCTTATAGCCTAGGCCATCTTTATGTAGAGCAACAATTCTTTTTTCAGATCCTCAGAGAGTTCTTTGGCATGAGGCACCATGTTGAACTTCCAATGACCAGTGTGAGAGTGTGAGAGTGATAAAACCAAACTTACACTGTTGTACAAGCTTTACAGTGACTACTTTACTTTGCATCAAAGCGTCATATATTCAGTGTTGTCCCATGAAAAGATAAAATAACATATTTATAAAAATGTGAGGGGTGTACTCACTTTTGTGATATACTGTAGTTCTCCTGCTCACAGCAGTTCTTTTTTTAATCACATGTTGCCTTTATCACATGATGCATGGTAAACACATAAAAAAGTCCATAATATATATTTCCAGATGGGGCCACACCATCACCTTACACAAAGGAATAATTTACTGGCATACATAATATCAACTGCTTTGAGGCAGCCATTTGGCAGAAAAAGTTAAAATTTCGGAAAAATTGCAACAAGTTACAATTTTCACAATAGTTGACTTTGTACACTGTGATCATCTTTAATGCCTAGACTAAAAAAATGTTTTTAGTTTCAGCTTAACGAAAAATCTAAATCTTGTGTGGGTTGAAAAACCAAAATGGTTAGATAATGTATTCCTGTTTATCCTGTTTATCTGAATCTCCATTTAATAAACACAATATTTTTATGACGATGATGAGGATGATGGTGATTACTATTATATTTAACATTTATTATTATTATATGTAAAGGAAATTAAAAACACACACCCTGTGAAATTAGATCTTCTAGGCAGACTCTCAGTAACAAGCGACACAGGATTTGTGAATAGGAGAGTTAATATTCTATGATATCTATAAAATAATTACCATTCTGTGGTGTTTTCTAAAAAAATATATTATTTGAGTTCAAATAGAGGTTTTTATACAATCACTGCAATAAAAGCCCTCATTACTGCATGCTAAACAGTAGCTAGCAAATTAGTAAATAATATCAAAACAGTAACTTCCGCCTACTCAATATGTACACCATTAATCTTGGAAATAGATTTTAACACTGAAACTTTACCTCTAGGTATTTCAACACATTTATCACAAGAATGCATTCCATTCATCATTTAAAATAGGAAAATAATTTCTTTTTATTTGAGTATTTAGTTCTAAGTGTTCATTTGTATATTCATTCTGAAGCTTTGCTTTGAATATTTATAAGATTCAGTCTGCCTTCAAGATAATTATATTACACTAATATAGTATGAACAAATGAAAGCAGTAATTATGTTTTTATTCACTACCACTTTGCAATTTACAGTTTCCTTTGTTGGAAGGATTTAAGATACTTACAATTATATAATTTCTTTCATTGCACATTCAAAATAAGATAGCAATCATTTTAGAAGGTGCAAAGGGTTATGTTAATATTCGGGTGTATTTGCTGGTGTTTTCCTGCACTTCTGCGTTGGCATATTTTTCACCTTAATTTTTTTAGGGTTTTTTTTTTGTGTGTTTTTTGCAGTTTTGCAACACCAGCATCAGATGTTATTTGAAGGTCTAGGGGAACTATAAAAAGCAGGACATACAAGCATTTTTGTTTTGTTTTTTGCTACTGGCATCTTTGCTAATAATACAGCTATTTTTGTATTTCTGGCTTTAAAAAAGAAAAGAAAATGTGGGTTTTTTCAGACATTTTCCCATCACCTCTCTATAGGGGAAAGCAGCCATGAAGAAAATGCTGGTTGGAAAACACACCATTGGAAAACAAATGAAAAAGCTACAAATAACACAGCAAAAAATGCAGTAGCCAAAAAACTCATGTGGTTATTCATGTGTTTTTAGTGGTAAAAAAAAAACATCAATGCAATATTCATGTGTGTAGAGACCTTTACTGATCTTATGATTATTGTAATATATTAGTTGATAAAACGCCTTTTATATATAGTATGTTTAGGATGCACTGTCTATATCAATAATGGCCATACAGTATTATACAGTACTGTAAAATTCCTTGTGATCAAATATTCTGGATAATCTAACTGATAGAAGAGTGTTTAAAACTCACTTATAAGGGTTTGTTAACATTTAGCCTATGTGTTGCATTTCTGGAAAAATATATTTATGCTTTTAAGGGGGCTGCCCAATGATTTATATAAAAAATTAAAATCAGACACCATATAGTACAATATCTTTATCAGAAAGCTACAGCCAGTCCTGCACCTCACATAAATCCAGAGATCCACCTATTCATTGTTCTAATTGCTCTGACAGATTGATTTCAAGCTGGCAACTCAGGTGTGTGTCCTGTCCTGCGTTTTAGGCCTCATGCACACGACCGTATGTATTTTATGGTCCACAAAAAATGGATCCGCAAAAAATATGGATGACGTCCGTGTGCATTCCGTATTTTGCAGGAAGGAACAGCTGTCTTATCCTTGTCCGTAATACAGACAAAAATAAGACATGTCTTATTTTTTTGTGGAACAGAATACAGAAACAGAATGCACACAGAGTACCTTGCATTTTTTTTGCAGACCCATTCAAATGAATGGTTCCACATATGGTCCTCAAAAAAAATGGAACAGACACGGAAACAAAATATGTTTGTGTGCATGAGGCCTTTATAGGTTTTAAATTTATGGTGTTTCCTATGTGCTAAAACTAACTTGTCACCTTCATTTTTTGGGCGAGTAAGATTACAGAGAAACCCCATTTATATTATTATAGGGTTTTAATACACTTAATACTCTTCTTTGCATTGCCATGTTCTGAAACCCATAACCTTTTTATATCTATTGTTAGGGTTCATTTTTTGCCGGACAGATTACAGTTTACCATTTTGGAATGTGTTTGACTTTTTGATTACTTCTTATTAAATTTTTTTTAAGGGGAGGCGAAGGGACAATCGGACATTTTTTTCCATTACGACATTCATCATACGCGATAAATACATTTATATTTTAATAGCATAGTCATTTTGATGGGGTGATTTGAAATTTTACTTTTTCTATGCCCTACTAGGGGACTTGAGCTTGCGATCATCTGATCGGTATTCCCATAGACTGCAATGAATTATGTCCATTATGATAGGAACTATTACTGTGGTAGCATTGGAGCCTCTAAAAGGCTCAAGGCTACCACAAGGAATGACCAGCTCTCCTAATCTCTGTGCTGGGGAGCCATTCGGGCCCCAGGAACACAGTATTCCAACTAATCTTTGGTAGACTGATTTGAAGTAAAATGACATATGACAACAATGCATCTCATCAGTAAATATAGCCATATCAAATAGAGTAGTATCTGCTTTGTTCTTCCATATAGTAACATGAAAATCGCTTTGTAATTTCTTTCAAATTTAGCTATGAATTCACAGGGATTTACCTCTTATAATTAAATCATTCTATCAAGGACTAGGTGAACCCTAGCATAAAGGTACTACTACACGGAGAGAATATCGTACCGTTTCTCGTGCATGCGAGCAAAAATAGATGAGAACTGTGTGATGTAATAAGTATGAATGATTCGCGGCCCGGATCCGCGGCCCACCCCCATTACAGTGAATGGGGCCAGAGCGTAGTTTATGGCCCCACACGTGCACCTGCAGCAGCACGGATCCGGCGGGCTGTTCACCAACCAGAACAGCCTGCCAGAGCCCCGCACCGCAGGTGTGAAAGTAGCCTTTCTTTTGCTTCTTGTTTCATAGAGCCAAAAAAGACAATGCTGTCTGACAAGTGCAACAATTGCAAGTGCATGAAGACCCCAAGGTACAAACCTGAGGTCTAAAAGCCTAATCAGGGAGGTCTTTTTTGAATTGACACCTAATTTATGGACTTCTTATATAGACTGTAAATAGATAAAGAGAGGGTGCCTCTACATGAATATCAATATGCTTAGTGTGCCTCTGAACTCCAGATGTGTAACTGCCAAGTGTATTTGCCCTCCCTGAGTGATTTCAAACAATAAGCATACTATGCCACAATATACCTTCATACTGAGTGAATGTGTGCTCTATGATTATCTGTTACGTAAGGGTTCAAGTGTGAGTGTTCTCCTGTGCCATGAACATATCTATAAAATGTATATATAATATAAAATATAGTTTTAGGGGTTAATTGATGAAGACTAGTATTTCTAACAACAGTATTGGTGTAGTTGGCATGAGTGGCATGAGATATCCCAAAATTTGACTTGATAAATCTCACCTTTGTGTTGGCTGAAGGAGTTTCACATGCCTACTACACCTGTATTGTCTCTAAGAACCCGTGGAGTGATCTAGTTTAGTTGCCATAAAGATAAGATTAATGCATAGCTGGTGACCAGTAGTAAAGTCATTTTACCCATGAAGAAGCCACTGCTTGCAAAGATAGACATGAGGATCACCTGTCCCATCCCATGTATCCTGCCATAATGTGTGTTTACTATATCACTATGGTGGTAACTGCACATATTTGCAGTTGTTATAGTTGCATATTTGTATCTTGGGCACACATCAGGGCCTGAACTACACTGGTCGGTATTAAGATATTTACACTATGCATTCCCCTATGTATTTTATATGTGTTTTTTGCACTAGGCACTTTTACTTTGTAGGTTTATGTAGCCATATTATGTGCAGTGTGGTCTTTTTGGCGTGTGCCGTACTACTGTTAAAGGGAATTTATACACTGTGATTAAGTGTTACATGTCCCGTGTAGTTCTAGTATTACACGATTGCTGCTGCTACTGATATTTTTATCTTATTTGTAAGACTAAGGGCTCATGCACACTACCGTATGTATTTTGTGGTCCGCAAAAAATGGATCTGCAAAAAATACAAATGTGCATTCCGTATTTTGCGGAATGGAAAAACTGGCCCCTAATAGAACAGTACTATCCTTCTCCATAATGCGGACAATAATACAACACATTCTATTTTTTTGCCGAACAGACATACGGACATACGGAAACAGAATACACACAGAGTAACTTCCATTTGTTTGCGGACTCATTGAAATGAATGGTTCCACATACGGTCCGCAAATAAAAATGGAACGGACATGGAAAGAAAATACATTCGTGTGCATGAGCCCTTATAAAGGATATATGTGTAATGAATTGTGGTACTGTGTATATGTTTTATTTGGTGTGTTATATTTGTATCTGGGTCTCAGATACTTAAAATGTTTGTATGTGTATAGAAAGAAAGGGATGCAAATGAGCTCTAAACAAGCTCTACCCCTAATACCACCAGATGTAAGGCAGCTATCCTATGAGCCTTGAGACATGACTGCACCTCATCTGCAGACAGCTGTTTCGGAGAGATTGCCCTTCATCAGTGCAGAGCAGAGAGTACTGGCTTAACTGGGTGAGAGGCCTAGGTCAGGGTTTGGGGGGTACTATCTCTCCTTGGAGAGAGAGCGCCTTAATCGGCGTGAGGAGACTTATAGGCCATACATGCTCCTCTGGAATTCTAGGAAGAAACGGATGAAACTGAGCTCTTAACAGGCTCTGCCTCTAATGCCACCAGATGTAAGTCAGCTATCCTATAAGTCAATATTCAGCTCTTTAAATAAACCTTGTGATATGACTCGGATATTAAATAAGCCAGCACCTCATCTGCAGACAGCTGTTTGGGGGTGATTGGCCCTCATCAGTGCAGAGCAGAGAGTACTGGCTTAAAGAGGATCCAGAGGATCCTTTCATGGATCCAGGCATAGGTAAGTAAGGACACCGTTTTGTAGGGCAAGTAATGGGGATGTAGGTGTTCTTACTATTTTTGCAGGGCGCCGCTCCGTTCGCTCTCTGCACCCCTGTAAAGTTTGGGTGTGCGCTATGCTAATGCATAGCATCGGAACAGGGAGGAGGAGATGCCAGGGATTCTCAAAGGGCGTCTTCTTCTCCCTGGCTGTAGCGCTGTCCAATCGCAGCGGAGAGTGTCACAGCCAGGGAGGAAACCTTCTTCACAATGTATGCTTAGTATTATATTAACCCCTTAATGCATAATTGGAAAAGCCCTTTAAATTTGAAGCAAGATACGTCCAAAACAATAGTGGGGTCATTTGTCAAACTGGTGTATAGTAGAACTGGCTTAGTTGTCCATAGCAACCAGAGTCCACCTTTCATTTTCCAAAGGAGCTGTCAAAAATGAAAGGTGGAATCTGATTGGTTGCTATGTACAACTAAGCCAGTTCTGCTTTACACTAGTTTGATAAATGTCCCCATATGTGTTCAAATAATACATCTGGTAAAAAGAAATGTAATATGATTCTAGGATACTATGAAATTATAGGTTGCAACAACAGAAGAAGCAGAATGTCTGTAGAGTGTGCATAGAAGCAGAGCGTGAATATTATGTATACACTAGAAAATCAAGAGTTATAATTTATGATTATATGAGGTTCATATCAATCTGTATATATAAAACTCCATTCATTGTGACAGTAAGGGTCATAAAGTTGCTTACGTAAACGTAATCTCACAGTGTTAAACAAAGCGTAACATCATTATTACCACAAGCAGTTAGTTTCCAAGGATTTTTATCACCAAATATTCCACACTGTGTAAATAGTAGCTACTTGTTACATACTGTTTTCTTTCCATGTATCTACATTACTGACTGTTAAAGTTCTAAATTAACATCTGATGTTTTGACCTGGCTCCCATTAGCTTGCAATACCACCTGGTAAGGGTAACAGCCTGTCTTCCACATGCTGTACTTCACAGATATCAGCCGTTATCCCCATCCCAGATCAGTCCCCAGGCAGTATGCTAACAGCCTCTTCTACAAGCCAATTTACAAGGATCTGGTCATGTTTACATTAGCCTTCTCCCAATGCATGAAAAGAGAAGTGTGTGCTTCAGAATAGAAATGAGCAAATATGAATAATTCAATTTTCCTTGTGGCTATTAACACATTTTCCTTGAATAAAGTGATAATAGGTTATCATCTGTGAAATGGAAATTGCATAACAGAGAGTTTCTGGTTACACCAGAGGAAATTAATTTCACAACACATCTGCTGGGACCTGACTTGTGAATGCTAAGTATGAGAAAATGCAGCCGTTCAGCTCGGCTACCTTTATAATTAGATTAGCATGCTTGCACCCATGCTGAAATCCTCAGCCTAGTAAAAAGAATTCCTGTTCCTTTATATCCATACCTAATATTTGTAATAATGAAATGACAGAGACAATTAGGTAAAGTTGAAAATGAATTATAGAGCTGTTTTATGGTAAGCAGATGCTACTCTTGAGTGCCTACGTGTGAGTTATCAGTCTTGGTAAGTGCTTAGCTTTACTATCAGTTTATGCATCTCTTAAAATTTAGATAAAGTAATCCTAAAGACAGGAAAATTCGTATCTGTCTATAACTGACTCACTGGTAAGTAGAAAAAGAAATCCAAGTCATAGAGGTCAGATTGTAAAATACTGTGACCTTATATCAGGCATCTTATTATCAATATAGGATGCATAGTTTTATGAAGACTACACATGATAGTGTCCTCTTAAAACTGGTAAAATATGTTCTTACTGGAGTATAGGACATGTAATGTAATCCACAAGTAGGAAGATTTCCAGCATTATTTCTCACATCCAAAATGACCTTCAAAGATAATTTATATTGGGAAATTAGGTAGATGACCATTATTGGCCCATGTAATACGGTCAATGGCTTTGAATCTACTAACAACAATATCTGGTTCATTTTTAAAGTACTAAGGAATAAGGCCCGGATATTTGTGTATACTTCAAATAGTCCTTCTAATACTTTGCGCTTTGGCTGTATGTGCAATGAACTTGGTTACCTCAGAACTTTCTTCTACAACTTCAATTCAGCCATGCATGTGAAAACCAGATTGGACAAGATGTATTAACTGTAGACGGTCCACTCATTGAGAAAATCCTCACAGTATATTAAACTGCACTTAAATAGATCCTTTTCCATTAGAAACATCCTAGAAAAATGTCAGATAACTGACTAATGAACAAATTGTGGTCTCAGAATTATTTTTACATCAGCAATAGACCACTTGATAAATGTGCAGCAAATTCACAGAGCATATTATACCCCTGAATGAGTAAACTGTCCTCTGTGGATCGCACTAGGTTGCACATTCAGCCAAATTCCTTGGATCATATTGTCTGGAGTTGCCTAGACATAGCAGACATCATAGCAGACATCATTAGTACCTGCCTGAGTAGGCCTCTTTCAGTAGGTCATGTAGGGAATTTGGAACATTTTTACTTTGTAGGTGCTTTATGATGCCAAAGTCACAACTTGTAGGATAACAGGCCGAACTGGATGGACAGATGTCTTTTTTTGGCCTTATAAACATTGCTTTTACAATGTTAAAGCAAATAGACGCAGAAAGCGTATAAAGGTTGTATGAGGACGAGTATGTAATGCTACATCTCATGTAGAGATGAGCGAGCACTAAAATGCTCGGGTGCTCGTTATTCGAGTCAAACTTTTCCCGATGCTCGGGTGCTCGTTTCGAATAACGAACCCCATTGAAGTCAATGGGAGACTCGAGCATTTTTGCGGGGGACCAAGGCTCTGCCTAGGGAAGGCTGGGTGAAAACCTGGAAACCTCAGAAAATGATGGAAACACCATGGAAATGGACAGGAAACAGCAGGGGCAGCATGCATGGATGCCTCTGAGGCTGCCTAATCCCACCATTACCCCAAATTCTCAGGCAACAGCCTGGTGGTTACCCTCATGGCAATTGTGCTCACCCAGACCAAGAAAGGCGAGGCAAATACCCATCACATGTTAGGGAAGCACCCAACTAGGTGCAACGAAGGTACATCACCGCCTGCAGGTGACACCACTGCTCATGCTGGCACTGCAGCTGAAATCAAGTTTAGTATCTGTTCTTATCAGTTGCTGTGCCTGTTGGTGGTATAGTGGTGAGCATAGCTACTTCCCAAGCAGTTGATCTGGGTTTGATTCCCGTCTATCGCAAGAGGGAAATCAGAATCAGTACAATATCTAATACGTCCCCCTACCTGGGTAAATTGTTTGGAGAGAGGGCCTGTAGGTGGGGGGAAGGAGGTTTCGCTGGAAGAGCCAGAGGAGTGCCCCCTGGGCTAGCGTGTGTGGTGGTGACAACAGCCAGAATGGATTTGTAAAAACTGTTGCATCAACCGGTATGGTATCGATTCTTCTCAGTTTAATACCGTATACGTCCCCTATCTTGGGACCTTATATTTCATGGTGGGGGGCAGGCTGGGGCAAGGAGGTTTCGCTGGAAGAGCCAGAGGAGTGCCCCCTGGGCTAGCGTGTGTGGTGGTGACAACAGCCGGATGGATTTGGGAAAACTGTTGCTTTAACCCGTATGGTATCGATTCTTCTCAGTTTAATACCGTATACGTCCCCTATCTTGGGGACCCTATATTTTAATGGATATTTCGAACACGGAAAACGGAAAAAGAGCTTGCTCTGGCCAGGGGAGTGTCTTTCCCACTGCAGCTAAGGGGACGTGTCCATGCTCTGCCTATCACAGGTCAGGAAGCAATTAAAAGAAGAAAAACAAAAAACATCAGTACAATATCTAATACGTCCCCTATCCTGGTAAATAGTATGGAGAGAGGGCCTGTAGGTGGGGGGAAGGAGGTTTCGCTGGAAGAGCCAGAGGAGTGCCCCTGGGCTAGCGTGTGTGGTGGTGACAACAGCCGGATGGATTTAGAATGACAACGCAGGACCCCAACTTAAAAATTTAGCATCAACCGGTACAGTCGTAAATTATGAGATTGATCAACTGTGGTGTGTATACTACTCAGTTTAAAACCGTATATGGCAGCTATCCGGAAAAATGGTTTGGAGAGAGAGAAAGATAGGACAAAGACGTAAATTGTTTGGAGAGAGGGCCTGTAGGTGGGGGGGGGGGGCAGGCTGGGGGGAAAGGAGGTTTCGCTGGAAGAGCCAGAGGAGTGCCCCCTGGGATAGGGTGTGTGGTGGTGACAACAGCCGGATGGAGTTAGAATGACGACACAGGACCCCAACATAAAAATTTAGCATCAACCGGTACAGTCGTAAATTATGAGATTGATCAAGTGTGGCATGAATTTTTACATGGAGATTGCATGTGGTCACGTACTCCCTGGAACCCCATAGTCACCCCTTCTCTGATGTGCTAGCCCAGAACATTCTCTGCCCCAATTCGCAAGACCTTTTGCTGTTTCCGTGTGCTGACAGTGGTGATTTATGAAATTTATGAAAAATGTATGCAGTATTCGCAAATAAAACTTGGAACTGGAATTGGAGAGAGGGCCTGTAGGTGGGGGGGCAGGCTGGGGGGAAGGAGGTTGAGCTGGAAGAGCCAGGGAAGTGCCCCCTGGGGCTAGCGTGTGTGGTGGGGACAACAGCCGGATGGAGTTAGAATGACGACGCAGGACCCCAACTTAAAAATTTAGAATCAACCGGTACAATTGTCAATTATGAGCTAGATCAAGTGCGGCATGACTTTTAAATGGATATTGCATGTGGTCACGTACTCCTGGAACCCCATAGTCATCCCCTTCCCTGATGTGCTAGCCCAGAACATTCTCTGCCCCAATTCGCAAGACCTTTTGCTGTTCCGTGTGCTGACAGTGGTGATTTACCAGTGTTGTCTGAGGAGGTGGTGGACAATGGCGAGACACAGGTGTCGGGGGGTGAGTTAGTTGTATGGGAAGCAAGTTACAGTGGGGACTCCTTGGGGGGGACTTTCTCATGATGGGACAGATTCAACTTGGGTGGATCAGGCACAGGAACAAATGATTTTTTTGGGGGGTTTATTTAACTTTTATTTAGCAAAATAACCACAGAGATATTTATTCGTTATCTTCTCTGCGCAGTCTGGCGTTGGGGTTCCTCACTTTGATGGCGAGCTGTGCCGCTCTCTCCACAATGGTCTGTGTGTTCTTAGATGGAGACTTTGTCGGCGATTTCAGTACAGAAGGACTTGTTGCTCATCCACAGAACCTCGTCCTCCTTGACATTGTGGACAAGGAATTTGCGGGTGGACCAGGAATTTGCGGAACCCTGTGAGCAGCATGTGTTTGGTCTTCTACTTGCTACCGTATCCAATGTTGGGCAATATAGATTCGCAAGTAATATTATTTTTCACACCTATCCCAAAAATAAAAATGTATGCAGTATGCGCAAATAAAACTTGAACTGGAATTGGAGAGAGGGCCTGTAGGTGGGGGGGCAGGCTGGGGGGAAGGAGGTTGAGCTGGAAGAGCCAGGGAAGTGCCCCCTGGGGCTAGCGTGTGTGGTGGTGACAACAGCCGGATGGAGTTAGAATGACGACGCAGGACCCCAACTTAAAAATTTAGAATCAACCGGTACAATTGTCAATTATGAGCTAGATCAAGTGCGGCATGACTTTTAAATGGATATTGCATGTGGTCACGTACTCCCTGGAACCCCATAGTCACCCCTTCCCTGATGTGCTAGCCCAGAACATTCTCTGCCCCAATTCGCAAGACCTTTTGCTGTTTCCGTGTGCTGACAGTGGTGATTTACCAGTGTTGTCTGAGGAGGTGGTGGACAATGGCGAGACACAGGTGTCGGGGGGTGAGTTAGTTGTATGGGAAGCAAGTTACAGTGGGGACTCCTTGGGGGGGACTTTCTCATGATGGGACAGATTCAACTTGGGTGGATCAGGCACAGGAACAGATGAATTTTTTGGGGGGTTTATTTAACTTTTATTTAGCAAAAATAACCACAGAGATATTTATTCGTTATCTTCTCTGCGCAGTCTGGCGTTGGGGTTCCTCACTTTGATGGCGAGCTGTGCCGCTCTCTCCACAATGGTCTGTGTGTTCTTAGATGGAGACTTTGTCGGCGATTTCAGTACAGAAGGACTTGTTGCTCATCCACAGAACCTCGTCCTCCTTGACATTGTGGACAAGGAATTTGCGGGTGGACCAGGAATTTGCGAACCCTGTGAGCAGCATGTGTTTGGTCTTCTACTTGCTACCGTATCCAATGTTGGGCAATATAGATTCGCAAGTAATATTATTTTTCACACCTATCCCAAAAATAAAAATGTATGCAGTATGCGCAAATAAAACTTGGAAACTGGAATTGGAGAGAGGGCCTGTAGGTGGACCTCCGGAAAAATTGTTTGAATAGAGGGCCTGTAGGGGGCCCTCCCGAAAAATTGTTTGAAGAGAGGGCCTGTAGGTGGACCTCTGGAAAAATTGTTTGAATAGAGGGCCTGTAGGTGGACCTCTGGAAAAATTGTTTGAATAGAGGGCCTGTAGGGGGCCCTCCTGAAAAATTGTTTGAAGAGAGGGCCTGTAGGTGGACCTCTGGAAAAAATTGTTTGAATAGAGGGCCTGTAGGTGGACCTCTGGAAAAATTGTTTGAATAGAGGGCCTGTAGGGGGCCCTCCTGAAAAATTGTTTGAAGAGAGGGCCTGTAGGTGGACCTCTGGAAAAATTATAGTCTGAATTAGAGGGCCTGTAGGGGGCCCTCCTGAAAAAATTGTTTGAAGAGAGGGCCTGTAGGGGGCCCTCCTGAAAATTGTGCTAAAAGAGTGCCAGTTGGACCTCTAAAAAATGGCATTTTTTGGGTCAGCGTTAGGCAAAGACGATATGGAGGAGGAGGAGGAGTAGAGAAGAGGAGTAGAGAAGAGGAATCGGATACATAAGTTATTTAAATCTTTAGCTGCTTTCCCCCGGAGGAGATTTGAATTCCGGTGAAATCCAGGCTTTGTTCATTTTAATAAGCGTCAGCCTGTCAGCGCTGTCAGTTGACAGGCGTGTACGCTTATCGGTGATGACGCCACCAGCTGCACTGAATACCCGCTCTGACAGCACGCTAGCGGCAGGGCAGGCCAGCACCTCCAAGGCGTACAGCGCCAGTTCAGGCCACATGTCCAGCTTTGAAACCCAGTAGTTGTATGGAGCAGAGTGATCGCTACGGACGTTGGTATGGTCAGCTAGGTACTCCTCACATCTTTCTGTCAGCTCCCCCTACTCTGCCTAGACTGGGGACAGGTGACAGTGTCTTGCTGGGGTGACATAAAACTGGCAAAGGCCTTGGAGAGCGTTCCCCTGCCAGTGCTGGACAAGCTGCCTGCTCGCCTCCTCTCCCCCGCTACTTGGCCCACAGAACCATGCCCTCTGCCGCTAGCGGCGTCAGATGGGAAGAATTGTTTCAGCTTGTGCACCAGGGCCTGTTGATATCTATTCACTCTCATACTCCTTTCCTCTGCAGGGATGAGAGTGGAAAGGTTCTGCTTGTACCGTGGGTCCAGGAGAGTGAACACCCAGTAATCGGTGTTTGAAAAAATTCTTCTAACGCGAGGGTCACGGGAAGGCAGCCTAACATGAAGTCTGCCATGTGCGCCAGAGTCCCAACACGCAAGAATTCCCTCTCCTCACTGGCCTGACTCTCCATTTCCTCCTCCTCCTCCTCCTCCAAGTCCTCCTCTTCAGCCCATACACGCTCAAGAGTTAGGACTGAGCACTGGTACCCTCTACTGTCTCGCCGACATTCTCCTCCTCTTCCTCCTCATCCTCATCCCCCTCCTCCGATACGCGCTGAGAAACAGACCGGAGGGTGCTCTGGCTATCAGCGACGTATCTTCCCCACCGTCTCTTGTGACAGCGCAAAGCATCCGACTTGATGCTGAGGCAGTGAGTTTTTTCAACAGGCAAGCAGCGGGATGGTGAGGCTGATAATGGCGGCATCGCCGCTGACCATCTGTGTTGACTCCTCAAAGTTGCTTCAACACTGGCAGATATCAGACATCCACGTCCACTCCTCATTGTAGACTTGAGGAATCTGAGAGACCTGACTACCAGTTCTGGTGGAAGATGACATCTGGCAGTCTACAATCGCTCTGCGCTGCTGGTAAACTCTGGATAACATGTTTAATGTGGAATTCCATCTCGTGGGCACGTCGCACAACAGTCGGTGAGCGGGCAGTTGTAGGCGGCGCTGCGCTGCCTGAGAGTGGCAGCATCTGTGCTGACTTGCGGAAATGCGCACAGATGCGGCGCACCTTGGTGAGCAATCAGACAGATTGGGGTATGTCTTGAGGACCGTGAACAATTAGGTTGAACACGTGGGCCAGGCATGGCACATGTGTCAGTCTGCCGAGTTGCAGAGCCGCCACCAGGTTACGCCCGTTGTCACACACAACCATGCCTGGCTTGAGGTTCAGCGGTGCCAGCCACACATCGGTCTGCGCCGTGATGCCCTGTAACAGCTCTTGGGCGGTGTGCCTTTTGTCACCTAAGCTCAGCAGTTTGAGCACCGCCTGCTGGCGCTTACCCACGGCACTGCCGCTGGCTTACTGAGGTGGACCTAGCTCAGAGAACAGGCCCCGTCCTCGGTCAGGCACGGTAGTGAGTGTTCTGTGACACGTTGTCTGGTGTGTGAGGGCTGGGACGGCACATCGGGAAAAATAGTGGCGGCTGGGGACGGAATACCGAGGGGCAGCCACCGCCATGAGATTTCGAAAGGCCTCGGTCTCTACCAGCCTATAGGGCAGCATCTCCAGGCTAAGCAATTTGGAGATGTGGACGTTGAGGGCTTGGGCATGTGGGTGGGTGGAACTGTATTTCCTCTTGCGCTCCAGCGTCTGCTGTAAAGACAGCTGAACGCTGCGCTGGGACACGTTGGTGGACACTGTGGAGGATCGTGGAGGCGAAGGTGTGGTTTTCCGGCGGGAGGCGCTCGTGCCGGGGTCCTGGGCAGGGGGTTGACTAGCAGAGGCAGCGAGTGACGCAGGGGGTTGACTAGCAGAGGCAGCGAGTGACACAGGGGAAGGAGCAGTGGTGTGACCCGCAGGAGGTGGTGAACGGCCTTGGTTCCATTGAGTGGGGTGTTTAGCACTCATATGCCTGCGCATGCTGGTGGTGGTTAGGCTAGTAGTGGTGGCACCCCTGCTGATCCTGGTGTGGCACAGGTTGCACACCACAGTCCGTCGGTCATCCTCACTTTCTTTAAAGAACCTCCAGACTTGCGAACATCTAGGCCTCGCCACGGGAGCTTCACTACGTGAAACAGTTGCTGCTGATGCACCAGCTCTGGCCCTGCTTCTCCCTCTGGCCACACCACTGCCTCTTACAACCTGTTCTGGTGCAGCACTCGCCTCCGCCTCAGAAGCACTGTCTTCACTCGGCATATCAACCCAGCTTGGGTCAGTCACCTCATCATCCTCCGATTCCTCAGTCTGCTCCCTCCTCGGAATTCCTCCCCTAACAACAACTTCACCACTGTCTGACAACCGTGTCTCCTCATCGTCCGACACCTCTTTACAAACTTCTTCCACTAAGTCAACATTGTCATCATCATCATCATCACCACAGACTGCGACAGTTGGAAAACTTGGGCATCGGGAACGAGGTCAGCAGCAACCTGAGAAGTGGTTTGTGACTCTGGGAAGGGTCCAGAAAACAGTTCCTGAGAGTATGCCGGATCGCATTCCAAATTTTCCTGGGAGGGGGCAGACTGGGGGGAAGGAGGTTGAGGTGGAGGAGCCATAGGAGTGCTCCCTTGGGTAACGTGGGTGGACTGCGTGGAAGACTGACTGGTGGACAAATTACTTGAAGCATTGTCCGCAATCCACGAGATCAGCTGTTCGCACTGTTGTGGTTTCACAGTCCTCTACCACGTGTCCCTGTAAGTTGAGACATGAAGCTAGGGAGTGTATCTCTGCGGCGTTCCACAGCTCCCTCATCAGCAGGTACTGTCTCACCCTGCCCAGGACCACGGCCTCTGCCCCCTGCAGTAATTGAATGCCCACGCCCACGCCCTCGACCCTTAGCCCTGGGGTTCAACATTGTTTGTATATAAGTGTATGATATAAAAAAAAAAATTAAACGGGCCTGGTGTACTGAAACCCACAAACTTGTTCAGTCCTGGTAGAATTAAGTGACGTACAGAAAGTGTCACCTGGACAGATAATACGGATGGGAGCGAGTGTGCTGAACTGTGACACACAGAAAGGTTACACGCAGCTGAGTAAAATGGATTTGTATCACTGAGCTAAAACAACTGAAAAAAATATATTTTTTTTATTTTGTTTTTTTGGGAACGTGACGTGCAAGAACTATGGTAGAACTGACTGACACCCTGTTAACGGGTGGCCTATTTAGTCTGCGACCCAGACAAATGTCGCACAGAGATTTTCTGGATCAAGCGGTAGATGATATTGGTAGCAAATGACTTGGTTGTATTCTGTGACGTACAGAAAGTGTCACCTGGACAGTATATACGGATCGGAGCTAATGTGCTGAACTGTGACACACAGAAAGTTACACGCAGCTGAGTAAAATGGATTTGTATCACTGAGCTAAAACAACTGAAAAAATAATTTTTATTTTTTTATATTTTGTTTTTTTTTGGGAACGTGACGTGCAGGAACTATGGTAGAACTGACTGACACCCTGTTAACGGTGGCTATTTAGTCTGCGACCCAGACAAATGTCGCACAGAGATTTTCTGGATCAAGCTGTAGATGATATTGGTAGCAAATGACTTGGTTGTATTCTGTGACGTACAGAAAGTGTCACCTGGACAGTATATACGGATCGGAGCTAGTGTGCTGAACTGTGACACACAGAAAGGTTACACGCAGCTGAGTAAAATGGATTTGTATCACTGAGCTAAAACAACTGAAAAATAATTTTTTTTATATTTGTTTTTTATATTTTTTTTAAATTTTGTTTTTTTGGGAACGTGACGTGCAGGAACTATGGTAGAACTGACTGACACCCTGTTAACGGTGGCTATTTAGTCTGCGACCCAGACAAATGTCGCACAGAGAGTTTTCTGGATCAAGCGGTAGATGATATTGGTAGCAAATGACTTGGTTGTATTCTGTGACGTACAGAAAGTGTCACCTGGACAGTATATACGGATCGGAGCTAGTGTGCTGAACTGTGACACACAGAAAGGTTACACACAGCTGAGTAAATGGATTTGTATCACTGAGCTAAAACAACTGAAAAAAATTAATTTTTTTTTTTTTAAATTTTGTTTTTTTGGGAACGTGACGTGCAGGAACTATGGTAGAACTGACTGACACCCTGTTAACGGTGGCTATTTAGTCTGCGACCCAGACAAATGTCGCACAGAGAGTTTTCTGGATCAAGCTGTAGATGATATTGGTAGCAAATGACTTGGTTGTATTCTGTGACGTACAGAAAGTGTCACCTGGACAGTATATACGGATCGGAGCTAGTGTACTGAACTGTGACACACAGAAAGGTTACACGCAGCTGAGTAAAATGGATTTGTATCACTGAGCTAAAACAACTGAAAAAATAATTTTTTTTTTTATTTTGTTTTTTTGGGAACGTGACGTGCAGGAACTATGGTAGAACTGACTGACACCCTGTTAACGGTGGCTATTTAGTCTGCGACCCAGACAAATGTCGCACAGAGAGTTTTCTGGATCAAGCTGTAGATGATATTGGTAGCAAATGACTTGGTTGTATTCTGTGACGTACAGAAAGTGTCACCTGGACAGTATATACGGATCGGAGCTAGTGTGCTGAACTGTGACACACAGAAAGGTTACACGCAGCTGAGTAAAATGGATTTGTATCACTGAGCTAAAACAACTGAAAAAATAATTTTTTTTTATATTTGTTTTTTTAATTTTTTTTTAAATTTTGTTTTTTTGGGAACGTGACGTGCAGGAACTATGGTAGAACTGACTGACACCCTGTTAACGGTGGCTATTTAGTCTGCGACCCAGACAAATGTCGCACAGAGAGTTTTCTGCGATCAAGCGGTAGATGATATTGGTAGCAAATGACTTGGTTGTATTCTGTGACGTACAGAAAGTGTCAACCTGGACAGTATATACGGATCGGAGCGAATGTGCTGAACTGTGACACAACAGAAAGGTTACACACAGCTGAGTAAAATGGATTTGTATCACTGAGCTAAAACAACTGAAAAAATATTTTTTTTTATATTTTGTTTTTTTGGGAACGTGAACGTGCAAGGAATATGGTAGAACTGACTGACACCCTGTTACGGTGGCTATTTAGCTGCGACCCAGACAATGTCGCCACAGAGAGTTTCTGGATCAAGCTGTAGATGATATTGGTAGCAATGACTTGGTTGTATTGTGTGACGTACAGAAAGTGTCACCTGGACAGTATTACGGATCGGGAGCTAGTGTGCTGAACTGTGACACACAGAAAGGTTACACGCAGCTGAGTAAAATGGATTTGTATCACTGAGCTAAAACAACTGAAAAAATAATTTTTTTTTTTTATATTTTTGTTTTTTTTGGGAACGTGACGTGGCAGGAACTATGGTAGAAACTGCTGACACCTGTTAACGGTGGCTATTTAGTCCTGCGACCCAGACAAATGTCGCACAGAGATTTTCTGGATCAAGCTGTAGATGATATTGGTACAAATGACTTGGTTGTATTGTGTGACGTACAGAAAGTGTCACCTGGACAGTATATACGGATGGGAGCGAATGTGCTGAACTGTGACACACAGAAAGGTTACACGCAGCTGAGTAAAATGGATTTGTATCACTGAGCTAAAACAACTGAAAAATAATTTTTTAATATTTTTTTTTATATTTTTTTTAAATTTTGTTTTTTTGGGAACGTGACGTGCAGGAAACTATGGTAGAACTGACTGACACCCTGTTAACGGTGGCTATTTAGTCTGCGACCCAGACAAATGTCGCACAGAGAGTTTTCTGGATCAAGCGGTAGATGATATTGGTAGCAAATGACTTGGTTGTATTGTGTGACGTACAGAAAGTGTCACCTGGACAGTATATACGGATGGGAGCGAATGTGCTGAACTGTGACACACAGAAAGGTTACACGCAGCTGAGTAAAATGGATTTGTATCACTGAGCTAAAACAACTGAAAAAAATAATTTTTTTTTAATATTTGTTTTTTTTATATTTTTTTTAATTTTGTTTTTTTGGGAACGTGACGTGCAGGAACTATGGTAGAACTGACTGACACCCTGTTAACGGTGGCTATTTAGTCTGCGACCCAGACAAATGTCGCACAGAGAGTTTTCTGGATCAAGCTGTAGATGATATTGGTAGCAAATGACTTGGTTGTATTGTGTGACGTACAGAAAGTGTCACCTGGACAGTATATACGGATGGGAGCGAGTGTGCTGAACTGTGACACACAGAAAGGTTACACGCAGCTGAGTAAAATGGATTTGTATCACTGAGCTAAAACAACTGAAAAATAATTTTTTTTTTATTTTTTTTTTATATTTTTTTTATTTTGTTTTTTTGGGAACGTGACGTGCAGGAACTATGGTAGAACTGACTGACACCCTGTTAACGGTGGCTATTTAGTCTGCGACCCAGACAAATGTCGCACAGAGAGTTTTCTGGATCAAGCTGGTAGATGATATTGGTAGCAAATGACTTGGTTGTATTGTGTGACGTACAGAAAGTGTCACCTGGACAGTATATACGGATGGGAGCGAGTGTGCTGAACTGTGACACACAGAAAGGTTACACAAAGCTGAGTAAAATGGATTTGTATCACTGAGCTAAAACAACTGAAAAAATAATTTTTTTTTATATTTGTTTTTTTATATTTTTTTTTTGTTTTTTTGGGAACGTGACGTGCAGGAACTATGGTAGAACTGACTGACACCCTGTTAACGGTGGCTATTTAGTCTGCGACCCAGACAAATGTCGCACAGAGAGTTTTCTGGATCAAGCTGTAGATGATATTGGTAGCAAATGACTTGGTTGTATTGTGTGACGTACAGAAAGTGTCACCTGGACAGTATATACGGATGGGAGCGAGTGTGCTGAACTGTGACACACAGAAAGGTTACACGCAGCTGAGTAAAATGGATTTGTATCACTGAGCTAAAACAACTGAAAAAATAATTTTTTTTTAATATTTTTTTTATTTTTTTTTTTGTTTTTTTGGGAACGTGACGTGCAGGAACTATGGTAGAACTGACTGACACCCTGTTAACGGTGGCTATTTTAGTCTGCGACCCAGACAAATGTCGCACAGAGAGTTTTCTGGATCAAGCTGGTAGATGATATTGGTAGCAAATGACTTGGTTGTATTCTGTGACGTACAGAAAGTGTCACCTGGACAGTATATACGGATGGGAGCGAGTGTGCTGAACTGTGACACACAGAAAGGTTACACGCAAGCTGAGTAAAATGGATTTGTATCACTGAGCTAAAACAACTGAAAAATAATTTTTTTTTTTATATTTTTTTTTTTTTTAATTTGTTTTTTTGGGAACGTGACGTGCAGGAACTATGGTAGAACTGACTGACACCCTGTTAACGGTGGCTATTTAGTCTGCGACCCAGACAAATGTCGCACAGAGAGTTTTTCTGGATCAAGCTGTAGATGATATTGGTAGCAAATGACTTGGTTGTATTGTGTGACGTACAGAAAGTGTCACCTGGACAGTATATACGGATGGGAGCGAGTGTGCTGAACTGTGACACACAGAAAGGTTACACGCAGCTGAGTAAAATGGATTTGTATCACTGAGCTAAAACAACTGAAAAAATTTTTTTTTTTTAATATTTGTTTTTTTATATTTTTTTTATAAAATTTTGTTTTTTTGGGAACGTGACGTGCAGGAACTATGGTAGAACTGACTGACACCCTGTTAACGGTGGCTATTTAGTCTGCGACCCAGACAAATGTCGCACAGAGAGTTTTCTGGATCAAGCTGTAGATGATATTGGTAGCAAATGACTTGGTTGTATTGTGTGACGTACAGAAAGTGTCACCTGGACAGTATATACGGATGGGAGCGAGTGTGCTGAACTGTGACACACAGAAAGGTTTACACGCAGCTGAGTAAAATGGATTTGTATCACTGAGCTAAAAAAAAACAACTGAAAAAAATAATTTTTTTTTAATATTTTTTTTTATATTTTTATAAAATGTTTTTTTTTGGGAACGTGACGTGCAGGAAACTATGGTAGAACTGACTGACACCCTGTTAACGGTGGCTATTTAGTCTGCGACCCAGACAAATGTCGCACAGAGAGTTTTCTGGATCAAGCTGTAGATGATATTGGTAGCAAATGACTTGGTTGTATTCTGTGACGTACAGAAAGTGTCACCTGGACAGATATATACGGATGGGAGCTAGTGTACTGAACTGTGACACA